>JAULBO010159626.1:0-10551 GCA_032355325.1 Clypeosectus delectus
TCTTTATAGTGCTAGTTCACTGGAATATCATTCCGCAGTTAGAACATGGATATTCTACTCAGACACATTATACTGACACCGAGCCGACCAGTCCCTGCTTTACCACCTTAATGCTGAGCGGCAAACAGGGAAACAGCAAGTACCATCTTTTAACGTATTTTGGAATGACGAGGCCGAGGATTTGAACCCACGACCTTCCGCTCTCCGGGCCGACGCTCCAACCACTGCGCCACGCAGGGTGATTGTTAGTTGAAGATGTGGAACTGCTGCCGAGTTAACTCCCTTTTTCCGAATATCATTCAATATGGAATAGGATCGTTTGCATACTAGCATATATGTTACGAATGTCAAATTTCACTTATTTAGACCGTAAGTAAACAATCCCTACATTTCTTAACTATTATAAAAATACATTATATTATATGATCAAATGTGTTCCAGTATTCTCGATTACCACTATTAAACAAATATGTAATTGAGAAGAGAATGATCGCATGTTATAAATAAAGGGATGCAACTCGAGGATCAGCTCCAGGGGGATATCCAAACGGGGGTTAGTTCCCTTAGCTTGAAACACGGCTGTTGATTGGTCACCGTCCAGTAGCGCGCGGCCGCTAATCAACAGCCTGTCCAGAAACTCCCACTAACAGGTTGCAAGGACAGGGAGGGAGTAATATGATGACGCTGAATATTACGAACTGTCGGGAGAGGGTGGGTGGGTTTTCAGGTGCACATAATTTAGAATTTCAGGAATGATTTCTGAAACAATTCTATACATCTTTCTAAGTGTTCGATACTCCTTCCGGAATGAATTGCAATATTTTACATATTAAACACACGTAATCCCAGCGCGTCCGTAAGAATTGGTCTACTAGCAAAGTGTTTTTTTAATGAAGCATTCTACCTTCGACTTGACTATCCGGTGAGGAAATATCGCACAGCTTGTCCGCTAAGTAGTTGATATTCTCCAGGACGATCTTCATGTAGATCTTTTCAAGTGGGGACATCTCATAGTCCTGATCCAAATCGACGAGGAAGCGGCGGATTCGCTTGACACTCGAATCACAGAGGTGGTGTATGGAGTTCCCAGACACCATCAAGTCGTTGTGCACGTTGACGGCAAAGTCTCCCAGACTCGCGACAATCTGAATGCAAGAGGAAGAGGAAGCCTTGTGGAGATCTACTTCACACCCAGTCACCAGGGATAGAAGTTAAAGATACAGCATCCTACTTGCAAGCAATTATTTGTATTTTGTATTATTTTTAAATATATATTTTTTTATTTTTCTAATATGAAAACAAAATCTAACATAACTTTATAACGCTAAAATATCCAATATAAAAAAAATGCTATCTGTGCTATATATAGAATAGATTAATGAGTCGTCCGTTTCTTTGGGGTTTACGGATTGGCAAAGGGTTATGGGAGGGACATCTTTACACATAAACCTGTCACGAATTTAGGAGATCACCTTTGCATATATATGCAAATATGAAGCTGCCTCTTTAACACTAGTCTGCTATCCCGAGCTCTTTATCCCAATGTAAAAGTTACCATAAGAAGTATTGAATTGGTAATACTAATCATTATTCAGGCTAGTAGCAGTGATTTGTTTAACATTTGTGTTCATCTCCGTAATAGCTTATACGCATGCTAGGCGGCATTTTAACTGAACAAGAAATTATTAAATGGTTATGAGAGTTCGTAAGAACCGAACATTATTTCCTGTAATACCCAATAACGTAAATCCCAATACCTTTGTGAATGCCCAAAACATTTGTGAAAAACCCAAAACATTTGTGAAAAATGCAATACCTTTGTGAAAAACCTACTACATTTTCGAAAATCCCAATTCCTTTTTCAAAAATCCTATACAACCCAATATATACCTTTGTTAATACCGAGTACCTCAGTGAACATCCAATGCATACCAGGGCGTAGCTAGCTTCCTACAAGGCGTACTCAGAGGACATTCGAAGGCAATATTAATATCCAAATGTGCAGCTTTACAGCATTTAAATGTCGTAAAAAGTAAAATTTGTAAAATAAAGTGTATTCACGTGAGTACACTGCGTATAGGTAGCTACTCCAATGCATACCGTTGTGTATGGAGTTTCGGTCTGCTCCTCGTTGATATGGACGACGTGCGAGCATTGTGTCATGACGTCAGCTATTCCATCCTGCATGTACAGAAGCGACACAGCCATCTGCTTCTGAATGGGAAGGCAGCCTGAGGTCATGACCTTGATGCAATCCTGCAGACTGTCAAGGTTCCTGGGGGCGAAGTCAGCATCATTTGATGATAATGCTTTTGTGGAGGGGCATGCACGCCTTGTTCCTGGTTTCGTATGTGTGAAGACATGTTGCTGCTTTCTTCCTGAACATTTCTAGTAGGGTAAACTGATCAGAAGTCGGACTCGTATCGGAAGTCAGACATTTTTATTCCGGGTTTAAAAGATAAATGCCCGTGGGACTCGAACGTATATTGCTCCCGCGCCCGTCGAACTGTGAAATCACCAACTACACAGAGTTATCTTTCTTTGCATTATGACATGATTCCCCTCCTCTCCGTATCCTCCCATTGAAATGACACGCCGCCAACGCGGGGAAATCTCACGATCACTTAGTTAAAATATTAGACAATGTTTCACAATAAACCTTCCATACTACGACTGTTTCTTATGTTATATATTGTAGATCGATAGTATATGAATATATTGCTACATTAGCATGGAATAATAATTATCTAATACTGAGTTAACTCAAGATCGTGTCTGCAACATGCTAATACTGTGTGTTAACTCACTGGCATTTCTCGAAGACCGTGCTGATAGCAAAGTTTGTGTAGCAGTCGAACACGGCTACCACAGGCAAGCAGATTCTGTGGTGGTTGACGTAGTCGCAGGAGGCCTTGGCGACTTCGTCGGAACACAGGCGGCCGATTTGCCTCGTCTGGGACAAGAACTGAACCAGCAGACCGTCGGTTGTTGTTTTGTGTGCGCCCTTGCAGTCATCGCTGGTCTTCAGCAGACACTGGTGGATGTCCACGTATTTCCTAGGAGACAGTCAACTTCCTTTTAACCGACTCTACACACAGATCGAGTGTGTGTGTGTGTGTGTGTGTGGATTGTGTGTGTGTGTGTATGTGTATGTGTGTGTGTGTGTGTGTGCGCGCGCGCGTGTGTGTGTGTATATGTGGTGTGCATTGGCACGTCCTGTAACCTAAGCCCAACATACCATAATTAAAATTTAGGTTTTTCAGGCCTTTACTATACATGTATGTTTCTATTATCAATACTAGTGTTCCTAAAAGTCATGTGTAACCACTAGATATATATATTTAGCAATAATTATGTATTCGCATTTAATACTAGTAAATAATAATAATAATGTGCATGTTTATAATGCACCAAATCCACACTTAATTGGAAGCATGCTCAAAGCACTATTTTGATAAGCGTGCATTTCAAAAGCAACCTAAACTGGAAAATATACCATATTTGCGCCACAATTGATGGGATATACAGTATCCTACAATGTATGGACGTCACCACCATGTACAAAGTTGATAAATTACTTTTTGTTACTTAAATGGAACTCCGGTTATGGAGAAACAACTACGGTGAGAAGTACTGCAATGTTGTACACACCCGCAGAGCTCTTTCTTCTCCATACTGAACTGCATGGACAAGAGCCCGACAACCCTGCCAAAGCACTCGTAGAACCTTTCCGTGTCGCACGTCGGCTGTCTGGTCTTACAGTCGGCTCTGTGTCCGTCTACGCCCCGGCAACCGTAGTTGTAGAGCTGGTGGACGGCCAGATGCATAGAGCGTTCCACTTGGTCGGTGGCCTGGTCGGAACAGTCCTTGTTCTCAGTCGCTGCCGTTACTGCTGTTGCAGTGATGTCGAAGTGCCTGTCGGAGTAGCGGTGATTTGGTTTTGGTATGGGAAATTAGTCTGTATCTATACTTGGCGTTGTGGAAATATGGTATACATGACAGATTTTCCGTCTAACCATCCACCACCCCATCCAACCAATTATCTCTCTCCACTCTCTCTCGTTCTCTATCTATCTCTCGCTCTCTCTCTCTCTCCAACCCTCTCTTTCTCTTTTCCTCTCCCTCCATCCATCACACCGCCTATACTCCCTCCCACCCTTCCACTCTCCATCTCTCTCCCTCCTAAGATGCCTCCATCCTCCTTCCCTGCCCCAGCCCCACCTCTCTCTCGCCCTCCATCACGTTTGCGTGGAACTTACCGACACACATCCTCATTGTTCGTCTCTGGCCCGGCTAATAGTAACCCAAGGGAGACAACACTGTGCAGGCCACACGTTGGTGTCGCCAGTTGCAGTTGACATTTCTTGAGAACAGCCTTGATGTGTAAGCTTTCCGTCACGACCAGGAGCTGGATGTAACTTTCCGACACACACTTCTGTCGAACAGTGCTCATGCAAGACAACTCCGCCACAAAAACACTGCAAAAATACAACCAACCATTATGTAGAATTATTAGTTTGTAAATGCTCGTTACCCTGCTTGGCGCCCAGCATTAAAGGGGTAAAGCATGGACTGGTCGGCTCGGAGTCAGTATAATGTGGAGTATCCGACCAGACCTTGCTTTTTCACGCCTATAATGTTGAATGCCAAGATCGTTTACCGTCTTTTGGAATTATGTCACAGGGGATCGAACCCATGACCTTTAGTTCACAGGGCCCTAGTTTGTAACTAACAAGGATTCTAAATTAACATGTATACTGTAAATGAATATTATCCTTGAGGACATTTCTTAATTGGAGAAGGCATTTTCCAAAATATTAGGCTACCCGCATACTGTATAAAACTGACCCAGGTCAAGTGAGGATCCGAATACTGGAATAAACTATTTTCCACAAACCTGCATGTGATCTCTTTGTTCGAAGACAAGCTGGAGGAAAGCCTGAATATACATTGCGCAGCATAGCTCAAAGAACAGACAGCTGGAAGGGACAAATGCATCTCCTCTATAGTGATGTAGCAAGTAAAAACGCAAATCCTCATTCACACACAAAATAGTCCATAGAAAAATGTTTAAAATAAATAATAATAATATTATGTAGCATGAATAATGATAATTATAAAATCAAATTATAAAAATGATTCCTCATAAAGATTTAAAAAAGATTATGTACATTTGTAATTGATTATGTTTTTAATATCGTACTCGGAACGGGTCCGTCTGCAAAACGGTTACACTTGTTGCCATTGCAACAGAACGTGCACTCTCCATCCAGACAGCCAGACTTGCAATGACTTGCTCGTGTACAACTCTTCGCCACGGAGGTGAGTTTCCTCTTGCTGTCGTACACAGCACGTGCCATGCATGCCTGTTAGGGATCGCAAGAAATTCAGTATACTAGTATACATGTATATCAATACTGATATAATTTACCCGAGGAAATCTGAATGACTCCGATGAAACGTTGCATAAATGACGATGGTTAAAGACAGTTACTGTAGTAGTATTTAATTGTTAATATAAATTCTTAAAGGGATATACAACATGGTTATAGAGATATGCTTTGTTGTGGGGCTGATACCACCACGGCGTAGGCTATATCCTAGACGATGTCTACCAAATTTCCTCAAGCTCGAGTTTTTAATTGACTGTCACATGTTTCTGCAACTGAGAAAACTGATATGACATGGCATAGCTAAATTGAATAATTTATTAAACTCACATCTTGCGGCCCGCTGCATACTTCTTTGTTTGAATTACAGTCTTCATTTGTCATTGCATTATCGCATTGGTAGCAAGAGAATTCTTCTTTCTCAGCTGAAATTAGGTCAGTTCATATATAGAATATAATTCACCTAATGTTAATAGACCATGTATAAATACACAACCACGCACATGCATATACACAAACATATACAAACATTCACTTATCCACACCCCAAACAGACAAGACAAGCAAGCCCACACGCACACGCAGATACACACATACACACATTCATACACATACATTCATACAAGAACGCACACATGCACACATACCTACAAATACTCTAACAGACCAACACACGCAATCAAACAAACAAACATGCAAACATTCTTGAACGTACATTGGTCTACAGATGCACCAAACTAACCGTCACATAACTTGGTGGCAATGCTCCAGAGCTGGGACAGATATAGAAGAAGGATGGTCGGCCTGGAGTCTTTCTTGTCCTTGAGGTCATGCTCCACACACTGCCAGGCTGGCCGCGCCTCCCTGCACAGCTGCTGGAGGGGGACGTGGTCGTAGAGGTTGTCGTCGTACCAGTCCATGTACTCGCTGCTTTGATGCTTGCTGCCTTTATCCTTGTTATCATTGCTGCTATTATCTTTGCTACTTTTCTCCTTGCCGCTTTTGTCCTGGTCCTTGTGGACACACTCCCACTGGGCACGGATCACCTTCAGGATGTGGTCGAAGATGTTCTCTTTGGTTTTAGACGATCTTTCTTTTTCTGACGCATGCCCTGATGCTTTCGTGCCAACACTCCTCTTTTTGCGATCATCCACTTTGCCTGCTGTCTTGCGAGGTGTCTTTCGCTTTTCTTCTTTGGATCCTGTCTTGCGAGGTGTTTTCCGTTTTTCTTCTTTCGATCCTGTTTTGCGAGGTGTCTTCCGTTTTTCTTCTTTGGATCCTGTCTTGCCAGGTGTTTTCCGCTTTTCTTCTTTCGATCCTGTCTTGCCAGGTGTTTTCCGCTTTTCTTCTTTGGATCCTGTCTTGCCAGGTGTTTTCCGCTTTTCTTCTTTGGATCCTGTCTTGCGAGATGTCTTCCGTTTTTCTTCTTTGGATCCTGTCTTGCGAGGTGTCTTGTGCTCTCCTGACTTCTCTTCCTCCTCTTTACTTGGGTGTGACAGCCGGAGAACGTAGTCCTCTTCGCATTCTGGGACACAAACCCAGAGGCGGATTTTCTCAATGTCCACCGAATATGAACCTTCCATCGATTGCCTTTCTTCAGTATTTCTATACATCCCCTCCGATCTATCTTTCGAAGCCTTTGTGAACTTTGCAAGCATCAATTTGGAGAGTATTGTCCAATGCTTCGGAACAAAACCTTCGTTGCAGATGACATCCGGAACGCATTCTTCTTGATATTTATTGTCGTCTGTGACCGCCACGCCAGGTACGCGGCAGTTAAATTTCGGAGGAAGGGGTTTGTATGCAATGATGCGTTTGATCTTCCTCTGGAGAATGTCCGCACAGCTCTTGGTTATGTCGATATCTCTGCAATCTTCAGCACCCATGACCTTTATTATCTTGCTGAACTCTATGTCGACTGCCAGCCTGACGGTGTCTGCACACTCTTTGACAAAGGGCGCGATGCACTGATGTGTCCTCTGAACTTGCCTGTGAAACATTAAACAACACCGAGTTTACGGCTGATTCATAAAGCTCCTTTACTAGTATATCAACAAACATCACTACGTTTTGAATACAGGCACACTGCTCTCAGTTATTTAAAGACATGCATGTAGCCTTTACCACTCTCGACACAAATCTACACTAAGTAGTGTTTAATGAAGAGGAAGGAAAAAAGAGAAAAGTTAACTGTGAGGGAAACTTCTCTCCAAGAAATAGTGTGTACAATAACGATGATTGATACAGTTTACAATCCAAATCAAGAAGCCACCCACATTACTGGTATGTTATCCCTCTAGCATACCATTCCTGTACGATTACATTAAATAATGTATTTCATGGATGCAACTGTCCGCTCCCCAAATAGTCTGGAAGAGAAGATTATTTTTTTGTATTTATTATGTTTTATTTAAAAAATAATTATTGCATAATTTCAATGCTTTATCCTGTCATATTTGTAATGACACGTTTCCTCTCAAACGAAGAGACTTACAGACACTGCTGTTCCCATGAGGCCATTGCCGTCTGGTCCTTCAGGTCTGCGATGCACGCCAGTGCCTGGATCACGAAACACACAGTGGTCGGCTTGCGGTTGCAGATGTCCTCCAGGTCGGCGTTCAGTCTCGCCACGATGTAGTGTACAGTCTCACGCTGACGGTCCGGACACGTCTGGATGAAGCCACGCATGCACGCCATGGAAGGGTCCACTTTCCTACGAGGGTAGATAACTCTCATTTTCATACATGCATTTTAAAACAGATTTTACTCATTTTGCCCATCCTCGAAACTGTCTACAGTTCTCTCGGCAGGCTCTCGTAGATTTCCATATTGGAATATTTAATGTGATAGTCACGTGGTTCACTTATGGTCAATTTGGCGGCTGCGGAAACGCTTTACAATCGTGCCAATTATACAAGCATTCCAATGTCTCAATCTGTTTGTCTTTTAAATCAAAATCGGTTTCTAAGGGGAATTTGGCGGTTCCGAAGCCATGACTTGCTTCCCAAGCTACGCCGCGGTAAACCGTTTAAAGCCTGTTTTCTTGTTTAAATAGCTACGCGAGTTCCGAGAGATTATTGGAGTGCATGTAAAGGGGAAATAAAGGACGTAGCAGTAGGAAAAGTAGAAATATTTGCTTTACTGACAGTGATCTAAGATCACTCTGATCTGTCGACACAGGTCATAGCAGTAGGGAAAGTAGAGATACTTGCTTTACTGACAGTGATCTAAGTTTACTCTATGGAAAATCAGGACGTAGCCGGAATTGTAGAGATAATTGCTTTACTGAGTGTGGTATAAGATCATTCTGGTTTGCCAATGCATAGATACATGAACCACCAGTATATATGCACAACTATACCCTGTCTTACCCACAGATCCCCTCCCAGTCCGGAGAAGGCAGTCTGGCCCAGAAATGGATGTCCGAGATGCACATGATGGCGGCTGCAGGGTCACAGGTCAAGGACACGCTGGTTAGACAGCACAGTTTGGCGGTCAGACTGGTCAGAGATTGGAGCAGTGCGTGGAAATGCTTCTGGATGGCCATCGGGCAGCTCTTGGTGTGCACTTTCACACAGTCCCTGGCTAGTGTTGTAGCCCTAGCAGAACACACACCAGTCAGCAGAACTCACACCAATCAGTCTGAAGATCTGTGGCTTGTTTCTTTTTTTATTATTGAAGTTTCATTTTGGAAATGGAATTAAATAGGAGGCGATAATCAAATTTAACAGATGACTTAATTTCAAGCAAAATACGTATTCTTTTACGTATGAAAAAACAATTACGGGTAATACCTTCGCTGAAAATGTTTGCATAATATCAACATTCATGTCCATCATGTTATACGGATGGCATCTATGTAGATGTATATACCAGCACAATTGTGGGCATATATGTCACTTGCACACAAGTATGTGACCACTTGTCATTTATTCACAAGTAAGTGGACGTATATGTCGGATACGTATGCGTAAATTGTCACTTACCCACAAAACTGGTCACCGCCAGCAAAGATCTTCTTCGACAAAGAGTTGACACATGCTGTTGAGGTGGCAACGTCACAGCCGTTGTCAGTGTCCTCCTGCGTGGCCAATTTGCATAATTTCGTGTGCTCTTGGTCTGACCAATTCTTGACCACCCGAATTCTTCGGACCGTCTCCTCATCTTCACAGCCTTCAGAAATATGGTTGGCGCTGACAAGTTCCCTAGCAAATGCACTGGGGGAAAACAACCACAAGAAATCTGCCTGATCATCTGATGTGGCATGCTTACCATTTCTCTATAGATGTTTTGATCACAGCTATACCAATAAGAATCAATTCTGTGAGATGCATGGTGATGTGAATGTCGAACTTCTAGCGCTTAGAACACGACAGCTTTGTCTGTATACTACCCATGGAGTTGAGGGTTAAACCGATTGCACACGGATCCATTGACCGGTGTAATAATCTCAAATGCCAGTGAGCAACTGGTAAATAGCTGAATACAAGACGTTATATAAAGTATATTTGTTTAAATTATTATTATTATTATTATATAATATAATGTATTTACAAGAAACAACAACTAGTGAGATGCATTGATAATAAAAACTATTAGTAAGAACAGGGATAAGATCCATTTATATATCAGAATCATCTGTGACAAAATATCCCTATAACGAATAAGGTTTTACGTTGCAAATAGCATAATTCATACCTGCAGACTTGGTCTTTCGTGTATGTCCAGCCAATGGCCGCTGACTGTAGAAATGTTCGAAGTCCTTTCAGGGAGGAGATACTTTGATCCATGCATATACTCGCATCTACAAACATTAATTCTATCAGATAAAATGCCTCCTGGGAGTTAAAATAACTCCTGGGCCAGAGGTTACTAAACTTTTTTGTGAACGTGCTCAACTCAAGGTTTTGTTCACAAATCTCCATATAATATTTGAGTCTGGGCATGAAATCGTACTCAGAATGTTTAGTAACCTCGGGCCCCGTCAATGCTACGCGCATGCCAGCTGGAGCATAAATCAGCTATAAGGCTCCAGTCACCTGCATGCCAGCTGGAGCATAGAGCAGCTATAAGGCTCCAGTCACCTGCATGCCAGCTGGAGCATAGAGCAGCTATAAGGCTCCAGTCACCTGCATGCCAGCTGGAGCATAGAGCAGCTATA
>JAULBO010159737.1:2055-14676 GCA_032355325.1 Clypeosectus delectus
GATCAGCATCTTCCCTCCCGTTCAGTACTAGATCAGCATCTTCCCTCCCGTTCAGTACTAGATCAGCATCTTCCCTCTCAGTTCAAATCTAGCTTTAAAGCACTACCTCTTTCAGCGCGCCACAATTAATATTGTTCCCTTGTATGTACATAATAAGTATGTATACATACTAGTATCCTCTTATCATGTTTTATGCTCTTTGATGTGTTGAGCTAATGCGTCATATACTAGTAAGTATCGTTATTATTATTAGTAGTAGTAGTAGTATTAGTAATATTAGTATTGATATTAGTAGTAGTAGTAGTAGTAGTATCAGTATTAACACAATACAGCAGCATTACGTACCACAATCCAGTTCGTCCGATCCGTCATGACATTCCTTGATTCCGTTGCATCCAACTGTAGACGGTAGACATTGACCCGACAAACAGCTGTATTGTGCGTCGGTACATGTTATATCTGAAATAGCAAAGTACTTTTTCACTTTGTCATTCACATGTATAATGCATATTATGCATTAACTGTTTGTTTTGTTTTTTTGGTGTTTGTTTGATTTTGGTGTTTTGTTTATAATGTATATACATGTATATACTAGTAGGCCCCGAGGTTACTAAAAGTGTGTGTTCACATATCTCCATAGAGACTGAGACTGAGCGTGAAATCGTACTCAAAAAAGTTTAGTAACCTAACTGTATGGGCCAGGGCCCCGTTGCACAGAACATTGTAGAACAATAAATTGTAGCCTATAATTATCGTAAGCTGAACTCGTTCTATTGTAGCCAGAGCCCAGTTACAACAAGTGTAGGGCTACAATAGTTCTGAGAAACGGGGCCCAGGTCGTATTTTTGTTATGACTACGAGTAGTTGAGGTGGGACGCGAGGGCAGGTACAGTTGTTGTTGTTAATTGGGGTTTAAGGCCGCTTTCAAGAACGTGCTCATATCACGGCTTGTATGCAATGTATGTATGTGTGTATGTGCATATGAATACTTGTGCCAGTCTGGGTATTTCACCAGTCTGTATAGTGCTAGTTCACTGGAATATAATGCCGCAGTTTACATGGATACTCCACTCAGACACATTATACTGACTCTGAGCCGACCGGTCCTTGCTTTACCTCTTTTAATGCTGAGCGCCAAACAGGGACACAGCAAGTACCATCTTTTAACGTCTTTTGGTATGACGCGGCCAACACTCTAACCACGACGCCACGGAGGCGGTGTACAGTACATGTATAGCTCTTTTCTTCTACAGGCATGGTGTGGAGCGAAATGCGGTAAATACACACATCCGTATTATAATTAGTAGTGTTGTGTGCAATTATTACAAATGGCAATTACTTACTGCAACCTTCCTCGTCACTTCCATCTCTGCAGTCTTGTATCGAATCGCATTTCCTGGTGATGTCGATACAAGTGAGAATACCCTGGATCATCCCACAGCTGTGTTCCTCATCCGTGCACTCAGTACAGGCTACTCCAGTACACTGTAGTTCACCATCGGTACATTCACTATGAAATAACAAGCGATAGTCATGGTAACATTTCTCGTAAATAATATACATAAAATGCATTCGTTGAAATCAGATTCTATTAATATGGATGTACTGTACCGTGTTCGAAATTATGAACAGAATAAAGGGGTTCTTTCTCTATATGCACAATTTTAATGGTGGTCAAAACTGTAGGGAGTAACACAGTTACCTTTAACATTGCAGATTTTCAAAATGTCCCCTGACCAACTATACATTTAATTCGAACACTGGATGATATACTAAATTATTATCTATAGACATTAGACATTTCAGTGATATTGAATTAATCTACTATAAATTATATGTCTGATATATCACGAATATATCATTATAAAACTTGGGTATATCTAAATAGCAATTCCGTACTGTATTATGTTGTAATGTAAATGTACTATAAATCATATCATATTCATGATACTCTCTTAATGTGTTGGAGCAAATAAAATCAATCAATCAATCAATCTATCTATCTATCTAGCTTTCTATCTATCTATTTGGCTTTGGTATAATATATTTGTTTGATAAACGTTTATTGGTATAATATAATGTGTATGATCAACATTTATTGATATAATATATGTGTTTGATAAACGTTTATTGGTATAATATATGTGTTTGATAAACGTTTATTGGTATAATATACATGTATGTGTTTGATAAACGTTTATTAGTATAATATGTGTGTTTGATAAACGTTTAATGGTATAATATATGTGTTTGATAAACGTTTATTGGTATAATAATGATATGTTTTTGATAAACGTACCATTGCTTGCAATCGATGACCATCTGAGCTCCTGCTCTGTACACCCTATTGAACTCATCTCTGCAGGAGCACTCACTCTTGGGCACGCACTGCTTTTTCTCTTCTACAGAACGAAGAGGGCCGTAGTGTTAGGAATTCGTAAATGTATACGAGAATATAGATACACGATTGCCAACAACAACAACACATTATAGGGATACTAGTAATGTCTAAATCATCCCACTAAGTTAAAAGACAATGTGTCGTCTTCTTATGTCCGCATAGCAGAAAGGCAGAAGCTAAACCAATACTGTCATCAATACGAGATTGCCCGATTCATTCAAAGTCCGGTGACATAAACCGGTCAAAAATTGTATACTGCGCTACGCATTCACATAAAACACGTCATGATATAGACACCATCCATAGCAACCATTGCAAGCTTCAGTAGAAACCACGCTTTAATGTTTACAACATGTGGTCTACAGATATTTTCGTCGTTCTTTGGAATTTTTCTTTCAAAGCTACAGTTCCATTTTCAAACCATGCCTTGTCGATGTTCTTTAGACATACCCGTAACTTTGATAAGCAATTATCTAATGCAATAGCTTCGATTGGGTGTCACCGGAAGCATGTCAACGGAAATAGTTTCTAGACGAGACTTGCACTCCCTATTGGCATTAATGTAGGCATACATGTCACGAGACTTTCAACGTAGATTATTTGTATTTATTCATATCAGTATCAATCCTACTGATCGGCATAATTGTTTGACAAGATAATTATATCTAGACATGCTTACAATGTTCATGACGAGATACAGTGAAGTAACTATTTTGAGTGGAAATTATGTCTGTGACACAGATTAAGTTGAATTATGAAGAGTGCACAATGTGTAGTATGTACGTACCGTCCCAGTTAGTGTCGGGTGGGCACGTACAGTCCTCTACGCATCGACTAGCGTTGCACATTCTTTCAATATCCGGGGTGATTTCGGGGCTTGCACATGTACTTTCACATGCGGACCCACACACATCATACCGTCTGCCTCCCTCACACTGGACAGCTGCAGGCAAATAATAAGTGGACTTCACAGGTATAATGTATTACACGATATACTCTATTATTTTATGCCATACACATAGATGGATTTAATAATATTAGCAATTAATTAGTATTATTAGCATGTAAAGTAAGTAAAGTAAAGTAAAAATCGTTTATTAAAGTGTCTACATATATACTGCATCGCCCCCAGCGAAGGGTACCACTCTGTGCTACGATTACTCTATTTATACCCTTCGCAGCATAAACGTGCAAAACATAGCAGGCAGATGTGCACAGTGGCGGCATAGTGAGTTGTCTGTGAGTGACAAAGTAGGTGGAGCTTCCATTGTTAGGGCGAATCTGATTGAACTATCAGCACCGACAACACGGCTTTGATCTACATGTAACTGACTTAAACTGTACCAGTTCTGGCTTGTGACGACAAGTGACTGTACGAGGCTGTCGAGTTCGGTTACCTGTCCTGGGCACAATGTATAACTGTATACTGTAAGCCAAGAAGCTCTGTCGTCAATTGACGGTATAGAGTATCTCGGGCTATGTATACTGACACTTATTATTACCATGACAGTAATGGATAACATTTGATACCATAAAGATGTTGAACTTACGACAGAGTCTTTGAGATCTCCACTTGATAACAATGCCATGCCTATCTCTACACTCAGCGGCATAAGCTGCAATAGCACTGCATAAACACTCGCAATCCCCGCCTTGATTACAACTGCAACATGAAATCATATTGATTGATAAACAGGTGTGTTATACAAATCAGTAATCAATTGTTAATGTTTTTAAAACAATATATAACACTTGATTCTGGGGGTGTGGTATCGACTTTCCTCCAACTAACAACGTTTTCAGTATGCATGTCACCAGCTATGCCATTGGACAATCTACGTGTATAGTATCTCTCACAACACCAAGTCCTCTAGAACAGTGTGCATCTTCAAGAAAAACAAACACTAATATTTTCAAGAGAGCTTTCAACTTACAACTATGTGTACATACTTGTAACACATACTGTGTTTGATTACTACGCAATATCAATGCAATACGGTAATAGTATTACTACTATACTACTAATAATAATGGTCATATATCGAGTGCATGCTTAAAGCCTGTATATATTTGTTTGACCCCTGTTGTTGTTGTTGTTCAATAATGTGCTCATATCAGGGCTTGTATGCAATGTATGCACGTGTGTATGTGTATATGACTGATTGTGCCAGTCTGGGTATTTCACCAGTCTTTATAGTGCTAGTTCACTGGAATATCATTCCACAGTTAGAACATGGATACTCCACTCAGACACATTTTACTGACTCCGAGCCTACCAGGCCTTGCTTTACCCCTTTAATGCTGAGCACCAAGCAGGCAAACAGCAAGTACCATCTTTTAACGTCTTTTGGTATGACGCGGTCGAGGATTTGAACCCACGAGAGCGGGGGCGACGCTCCAACCACTGCGTCACGGAGGCGGTGTTCTACCCCTGTAAAATATGGCTCTGTGCAATCGGTTTCCGTCTCAACTCTCTGGGGAGTAAACACTAAACAGAATTTAATAATATAACAATATTACCTGCAAGCTTCACTGACGCAGTATTTATACATTGCTGTCGTTCTGTCCCTATTTCTCGATTTGCATTCTTTAAATAGTGGACCGTTAATGACTTCGCACGTGGTCTCCGCCCAGTCCTTTCTCTCGGTGTGCTGTTTAAAAATACGAACATAGAAGTATGACTAGAACATGCTGTATATAGAGGTTGTTGTTGCTGTTGTTGTTAATTGGGGTTTAAAGCCGTTTTCAAGAAAATGCTGTGCCAGTATGGGTCTTTATAGTGCTAGTTCACTGGAATATCATGCCGCAGTTTACATGGATACTCCACTCAGACACATTATACGGACTCCGGGCCGACCAGTCCTTGCGTTACCCCTTTAATGCTGAGCGCCAAGCAGGGTAACATCAAGTACCATCTTTTAACGTTATTTGGTATGACGCGGCCGAGGATTTGAACCTACGACCTTCCGCTCTCCGGGCCGACGTTCCAACCACTGCGCCACGGAGGCGGTATATATAGAGGTAGGTATAGACGGTCTATACCGCTGAATACAGATGTATGTATAGATTATGCTGTATATAGAGGTATGTATCGCCTCGATATACACACGCACACACTTCGTACTTACAAACACACACACACACACACACACATTGCACACACACACACATTGCACACACATACACGCACACACACACACACACACACACACACACTCTCTCAAACAACGCCCGGTTAGAAGTAATTAATCTATTTTTTTAATTAAAGAACAAACCTGCTTGCATGGTTCAGTATCCAAAATGGGGTCGTGTATCACACACGAGCCGTCGTCAACGCTCCAGGATTGGGCTACATCTTGCATCGGAGCAGCTATATTGGTGCTGGTCAGATCGTCGTCAGCATTATTCCCATTATTATTTCCACACAGGCCCACCACGTTTTCCAAATATGTTGGAATTTCGATTTTTACATTAAGTCCTGCAAAGTACAATACAATTATTGCATTTACTAATATTATCGATTACTAATATTATCGATTATTAATATTATCGATCATTAATATTCTGTCAATAATATACCCAATGATTGGGATTCCTGGAAATATATTAATACATTCTAACTACAATATACATACATGTAGGCATTACATATTATCCAGAGTTAATGGCTGAGTACATGTACTGCAATATTCGTTTTTATAAAAGATAGCTGATTGGATAAGCACACCGGATAAGATTATATTAACAATACAGTGTTGTAGTAAATTAATAATCACAGTTAACTTACCTAGGTCCCAGAACACGGCGATTAGCTTGTAAAATACGCGAAATTCTAGCGTCCCAAGGAACAAGTGGATGTTGGGCCCAACGCTGATACTTGTGCCTTCGGAGTAGAGCCTGCCATTGACTTCTATTCCACGTCCTCTATCCATGGTGATTGTCATACCATTATCTATGATTTGGATCTTCTTTGTACATGAGATCGGTTTGCCTTTGCATTGGTATGGGTGTATCAACACCTGTAGACTGCCGAACTTAAACATGCGATATTGACAGAAGCCGATGAAATTATACTTCTTATCGTCGAATGTATTCACGTAGTTACGATTTCCAGTAATTGTGCAAATCTCTGAAGCAAAACAAAATATATTTATGCTCATGGGTTGAACAACGAATTAGGGCGTTATCGACTATGCGATCGGAGTGCTGAGTGCAGTCGATTTTCTTGTTAATACGCAAAGAATAATCCCCGAGTTGCGTACCATCTGACGAAATTAACCGCTCCTCGTACTCCCCAACTTTGCTAGGAGTACTAGGATATGCAAGCATGTGCCTAATCAGACACCGACAACTACGATTTCTTAATCGATAACGCCACTATACTAAAAACATACATACATAGATTTACGCACAGTACTGTAGAATAGAATATGGGTAAAATCCCCAAAATATGAAAATATCCTGCTACACATTACACACTGCTGATGACTTTTTGTAATGCAGGATTTGTGAAATTAGAAAATAAGAGTAGTTTTACATGTAAGAAGCCTCATGTTCAAGCATGATACATACCAATGATGAACAGAGGTTCGGTGATAGAATAGTGTTAAAATCAATCATTCTAATGATACAAATATACATAGTCTATAGGCTCTATATGTATTATACATCTAACAAAACGCCATTAAAAATACATATTAAAGATAAAAAATAAACATTATAAAAGGAATCCTGCTACATGTATCAGTCGAGGTAAATTTCGCCTGGCAAACTTATATACTATATATTATATTATACGTTTGCGAGGCGAAATTTACATAGACTGATAACATGACACCTTTTGTAATTTATTATTTACATGTACAGTGTATTTATAATTTTTGAATGGCGTTTTGTTAGATCTATAATACATTATAGAGCCTATAGTCTATGTATATTTATATTATTAGAATTATTGTGTTTAAATTCGACAGCCATTTGAATTTCCAATATAGTTTTCATTCCCTTCTAATGTTAGCATTTTATATTGTTAAACAATGACCGTGATTATTTTTCTTAACGGAGATTCCTGTATCTGACTACTCTCTCAATCGATAAAACTTGTGACGTCACAACAGTCGTGATAAGCCTCGTCATTGCTTGTTCTTAGGTGGCGCTGAGTTGTGTATGCATTAGAATTTAGAAAGGATAATAGTCTACTGAGAATTTGTATTAATTAAAGATCCACAGTCGGAAAGCAAACAGTAATGACCTGGAAAAATCCGTTGGGTACAGGAGGCCCATATTCCTATATATATATATATAAAATATTAGTAGAAACCAAGTTGATATACAAATAGATAAAATATAATAAAAGATGTCAATATATATATATAGACCTGGAAAACCAATGAATATACCTTGAATTAAAATATTATTGCGAAATTGGCGACTGTCTAGAGACTATATTCGATGCGCACGATTAAACTGGAGGACCCCTAATGCACAGTCGCCACCTAGTGGAGAATTTTGCGCGGCGAGCCCCATTGTCCGTGGTCTTTAACATTATTCTATCACCGAACCTCTGTGCACTGATGTTGGATACTATTAACGTTCTCTCTGCTGTAGCAGATGGGTAACCAGTGCTGCCATAAGAACAGTGATCATTTGGGATTACTGCAACATGGACAGTGTGACTAGATGGTAGATAGTCTTACTTCTGCACTCTGTAGTCGTAGTTACTTGCCACACTGAATCACTGCACGTCCTGGTAAATGATAGAACATAGTATAAGTGCAACTGAGTAGTATGTAAAGGTGGATGACGCACTCTACAAATACATATTGTATTTATTTATTAATTATAATTATTATCATTGTTATTGTACTTCTTGATTTTCTTCTTCTTCTTCATATTATTATTATTATTATTATTATTATTGCATTTAGCGATGATTTAATAAATTATCATTATTAGTATATATATTTTTTAAATCGTTGTAATTAGCCGTTATGGAATAATTTAAAAGCAGTATAAACAGATATTGTGGCAAAGACCAGACCGTGAATCTGGGTGAGGATATTCGTTCACTTACTTTGGGTGGCAACTTGCAGGAATCATGTCATTATGACCATACCATGTATCTGTATCGAAACACGGACATTCTCCATGTCTGTAACATACACCGTTCTGCCAAAAAAAAGAATACAGTCAAAGTAGTTAAATGCAATTATGCTATTTTCATTATGAAGAGACAACTCTTATACCGGTATATAGCAGTAATATAACTTGAATATCCCTACAATTTATTAGCATACCAGACACTAGCTAATGTTGTCCGATGGTATTATCCCTTTCGTAGTGTTTGTTGTTGTTGTTGTTGTTGTTAAAGCCGCTTCCAAGAACGTGCTCATATACGGCTTGTGACGGTAGTGTATGCATCTATACATGTATATGCATGTCTGCTTGGGTTAGTCCGTATATTTCACCAGTCCTTTAGTGCTAGTTCATTGGACTATCATGCAGCAGTTTGAACATGGATACTCCACTCAGACACATTGTACTGACGCCGAACTGACCTATCCTTGTGTTACCCCCTTTTAATGCTGAACGGCAAGCAGGAGAACAACAAGTACCATCTTTTAACGTATTTTGGTATGACAGCCACGAAAGGGGGATCAAAACTGCGAACTTCCGCTCTCCGGGCCAATGCTCTAGCAAATACGCCACGGGGGGCTGTTTTCGTACTGGCATTAGTTAATGCGTAAGCTTGGTTGTAGTTTTCTTTTCGCGACACTATGCATACACGTATATCAGCTAAGAATCTAATTAAAATGACGAAAATATATTATGGTTGGTAGTGTGATATATGATTTTATTAATATTACACACATGCACTAAATAGAAGTATACTAGTATGTCCAACAAACCACACGTTCATGCCATTTAATGTGTCACAAAACCATCGAATACGTTTATTGCTTTCATTTCACCCTTTGCACGCCGTTTTGTATTCTTTGCATTACGAAGAACAGCATTGGCTCGACTATCAGCCACGGAAAAAAGATATTTTTGTGTAACCCGATAATTTTGGTTTACTGGTAGATCAATCGTTGTTCATTGTGATACCCGACATCAATTACTAATATTATGTATCATCAATATCATCAATTATAACTTATTTATCCTAGCCGAATATTACGCACTTCATAATATAATGATACTAGTACACAAATACCCAGATAAGACTTACTTTAATGCTATTGACATGATGTAAATGTCCAAAGGTCGGATGTACTTTAATGCTGTTGACATGATGTAAATGTCCAAATGTCGGATGCACTTTAAAATGCTATTGACACGATAGAAAGGTCGAACGGTTTGATGTACTTTAATGAAGATGACATGATGGAAAGGTCGACATGTCTGATGTAATGTAGTTAACATGATAGAAACGGCCAAATGTTAATCAAATTACCGCGCCCTCCTTGTATTCTCCCGGGCAGTAGCAAGCATCTATCTCGATGACCTGGCCGTTCTCAGTTGGAAGTGACTTGCATGTCTGTTGACTGCCTGGCATGGGACATATTTCCCTGCACGTGCCATTGGAGAGGCTCTCCACTACTTGCATACCCATACAAGTAATTGACTCGCAGGTAGTGTTCGTACAGTCCAGTATTGCATTGTTGCATGTGCTGAAAAATGTTATAGTATTTTCAATATACATGTACCTTTAAAGGCATACTATCACAGATGAAGTTGTCGTTCTGGAGCGAATTGGAGTTTAAAATGACGCGACGTGGGAAAACCGATGAGAGATACATGCTATTTCACTCGACACATGAACTATCCTCTATTTATTAAACAAGATGTGCTGTTCGTTCCAATGCACAATGCATGCGTGTTTTTGTGTGTGACTGCTTGTTTTTGTGTATGACTGTTTGTATCAGTCTGGGTATTTCACCAGTCTTTATAGTGCTAGTTCACTGGAATATCATGCCGCAGTTAACATGGATACTCCACTCAGACACACACCGACTCCGAGCCGACCAGCCCTTGCTTTACCCCTTTAATGCTGAGCGCCAAGCAGGGAAACAGCAAGTATCATCTGTTAACGTCTTGGACCTTCCCTTCTCCGGGCCGACGCTCTCACCACTACGCCACGGAGGCGGTCGCTGATTAACGTCAGATACTTACCACGTCTGGCAGCCCAATTGGACGTTTTCGCCGGGTTGTATTGGGTTGTTGGTATGTTTCGAGTAACACGGGCATTGGTTCTTCTGCACACAGTCGCCGTTTTCATTTAATAAATCGCCTTCATTTTGACATACGCAGCCTTGAATACAATTGACATCACAATTGCCGCCAGTCAGACTGTAGTCACGACATGTAGATTTGCATGTACTCTTGCAACACTGGAACACTTGGTCGTTGCTAGGACATTCGGTCGCGCTACCTAGAAAGATATACCAAAATCAGGGCTAGAAATTATAAAAATTATTGGAGTGTCCAGAGGGCACCAGGCAAGCATCTTATTGGTGCCCTTTCAGATTTGGGAGTGCCCATTTTGTAATGTGATCCAGAATTAACTTATTAAAGAAATATAGTATGCAGCGCATGACAAATACCACAGTAGGTTTTTTTTATAAGCGGGATATCGCTATTCATGACCTGCCAACCCCAAATCGAAGGTGAGGGTAGCATTCTAGACCAACTGAGAGTAGCAAATGCCATTTGAGAGTAGCACATTGTGCCGAATGCAAACAATCAAAGACTACTGTAAGATATTAGTTAGATACCTACAGTAACAATGATATTCTATTACATGGTGAGCATGGTTAATTTGGCCTATTGTAGGATGAAACTCTTACTGAAAAATGTAGGTAATAGTTTAGCGTTATAACGTTCTTATTAGGTATACTAGTACTTATTTTGTAGAAAAATATATTTTATTTTTATTTAAAACATACAAATAATTGCTTGCGAGTATGATGCTGTATCTTTAAGCATACACTTAGTCGTATGACATTGAAATACAAATCATTCTAATACAAAATAATGTCACGTACTGCAATCGATGGTGCTTGGATTGGTGAAATCCGTGAGGCACGCTGCACAATCCTTTGTCGAAGGCAGTGATCTCAATAGATTACAATTTCGTTCGCCCTGGTCCGCATCGCAGGCTGCTTGGTAAGTGCTCAGTCGTTCGTCTAGGTTCATCAAGTTTGGACATTGCAGGAGAATAGCTGTCATCATTCCATCGCACTATTAAAAACAATTAGGTTGAATTGTCAGACCGTGTCGTATGACTGCATGTAGTAGAATAGAACAAGTGTACTAAAGAAAAGAAACAAGCGTAATCGTCAAACTAACATGACAGCTTGCGTTGCATTCGGATCACCTCGAGTCATAGTACATTAAGCCGAGAAGCTCTGTCGTCATATCTAGAGAATACATCAATTGACGGCATTGGTAATCTCGGCCTAATAGTACCCGAGATCTCGGGTGCCTATACATTGCTACCATTGTAGCCATGTGACGTCACAGGAATAGTTCAATCTCCGATTGGTCTGATTGTCCATACAAACAAATGTGTTATCGAGTTCAAGTGTAGTATTACTAGTACTAGTATCCAATTACCTTACAAAGAATAGATAATCCTAGTGAAAACTGACCAACAATGAAATACTATAGTAATTTAAATAGTAATCTAGTTGTACATAACATTCAACGGAGCGTCCGTTTTCCCTAGAGTTCGGGACTACTCGGAAAACGTTGACATTTTCGGCATGCCAGCCTTCCATATACACGGTGGTGTGCTGTTATAGGTTACGGAAACACTCGAGATGTGTCGAATGCTTGCGTTGTATACACCCAATGGCGTTGTTGAAATGCGATGGCTAATAGGAAGTGTAAGTAGACACAAGATTTCTCGAGATTCATTCAAAATCCGGTGACGTAAACCGGTCAACAATTTGTATGCGCTACTCATTCACATAAACACGTCATGATACAGAAACCATTCATAGCAATCCTTGCACGCTTCAGTAGCAACCACACTTTAATGTTTACAAAATATGATATACAGATATTTTCGTGGTTCCATTTTCAAACCACGCCTTATCGATGTTCATTAGACATACCGGTAACTTTGATAAGCAATTGTCTAATGCAATAGCTCCGATTAGGTGTCACCGGAAGCCTGTCACCGGAAATGGTTTCTAGACGAGACTTACACTCCC
>JAULBO010159959.1:0-18166 GCA_032355325.1 Clypeosectus delectus
AGTAGAATAATAGGCTAGTCTATATTTAGACGGGGAAACACTCTAGTTTTACATTGGCGATGTAGCGTTATATAATTATTATTATTTTTTTATATATTTTTTTACTAACTTCTAATAGTATATAGAAAAATAAAAAAAATAAAAAAGAATACGTGCAAGTATGATCTTGCCCCTTTAATAAGCATTATAGGACATGAGGTTAGTACTACTATTAATAATAAAGAGGAACACTAAAATGTATATGCTCTGTTAGAATACGGATGTACGATCTTACTCTATGCGCATGCATTGGACACATCTGCTACATCGGCATAACCATAACTCGCAATTATATTGTGTTCAAATTAATTATAACCATTCAGACTATGCGCGTCTTACACGGAGCACCCTTTGCTCGCATCAACTCACATGCTGAATTATATATGCTCTGGATAGTTGAAGGTTTATATGCAACTGATTGCGTGCTAGCAGAGCATTCAGTATATAATTGCTTATCCATCTCGAGGTTTCCTGAGAATGAAGACAGAAACGTTGTCTGCGGCTTGTCGTGTGTGTGGATGGAAATAATTTACGAGCATTGCTCCCTTGTATTTCAACTATTCTCATGTCAAGCATCGAGCCGCCACGCTCAACTAGAGAGTCATGTACAGTATTCTCATGTCAAGCATCGAGCCACCACGCTCAACTAGAGAGTCATTTACAGAATCAGTGTACAGTAGCTATGATGCATTATACATGTAGGGATACAACCTAGGGTAAGATCACTAATATATTTATAATTCATAAGGTATAAACACGGTTGGCTTGTACATAATGATGATAGCATCAATGGTATCGTATACTAGTAACTGGTTGTACTCAATAACCTGCCGTTAATCTCCTCTCTCACTATCGCATTCGCCCATGCTCTCACTATACTCTGTATATATCCATCTGTCTCTCTCCATACCCCCTATATATATATATATATCGCTCTCTCTCTCTCACACACACACACACACACACACACAAACACACACACCCTCTGGGTTAGTCTGTGTACAGACCCTGTTCTCAACGAAATACTCCTCTTCCAAATCCCTCCCATGAACAAAAGCAAGTCTAGATTTACTGGGATTTTCAGAGGCTCCTTTCATTATGATATATTATACCCATCAGAAGAATTTATTAAAAATAATTTACTTTGATCCTCTGAGACTATTGATAGTCTACCTCTGGGTGTGCTTGTGTGTTCGTGTGTGTGGGTATGTGTGTGTGTGTGTGTGTGTGAGAGAGAGAGAGAGAGAGAGAGAGAGAGACCGAGAGAGAGAGAGTGAGTGAGTCAGTGAGTGTGTATGTATGTGTGCGTGTGTGTACGTGTATGCGTATAGCTCGACGTGCGTGCATGTGTATCGGTAGGAAAGTACGAGTATGTATATATTTGTTATTCATAGCACAGTGCAGTGCTATTGGAATACGACTACACTGTATACACTTAAATTACGATGCAGTACTGGTATAGCTCAGACGTATTATGTGTCTTCCTATTTGCCATGCTCCAACAGACGGAATACAAATGTCAAACGACAAAAAGGCAGTTATTCAGTAAGCCACAAGATCGGTGTTGTGTACTCCAGTTTCAGCATATGTCCGTATAGACACGACCCTCCAGACACGCCATTGTTCCAGCTATTAATAGTTGATGATTCCTCTATTTGTCTAACGAGTTGTAATTGATACAAACTTAGCAGGGGTTTTGCAATGGGAAGCTCCGTTTTCTAAATCCACCAGAACCTTTCTTCAGACTCAAGAGAAACCCCGTAACGTATAGATCGCCTGGTCTTGATTCAAGGCTTACGTTACTAAACATGGTCTCGGGTTAAGCTAAGCCAACCCATCCTCATCCAAACATTTACCCCCGCGTTAATTGCCTCCAATGCGAACACTGCAGACACTTATGACTTCGGATGCCAGATGGTCGTAACAGGACGACAACTATTACTTTGTTTGTGTTTAAAGTCGTGTTGTGTTTTGAAATTCGACATGCATATTGACGAAATTCGTCTAGCACCCTATGTTGTGACCGCATTCGGACGCGTATTTACCTTGCATGGAACTGACATCCGATACAGTAGTGTCTGACAATGTGTGCAGAGTTTGATGTATGGATGGCAAAGTATACCACTATTCAGCACATTACTGTGCCTCGCTGTACATTATTGATATACAAGGGAAAGAAAACAGCGTCTCGGTGGCTTTACAACAATATCATGCTTGTGCAGTAAGAAACGGCTTATGAGTTTCTCCAATATTGTCAATAATACATAACCAGTGAGTCATAGTAGCATCGAATACTAGTATACGGTATAGCATATGCCAATTATGCGTTTCTCGTAGATGTGACACACTAGTTTCAATCGATCTGCATAGCATAGTATCCACATTTCCGTATACACATTGTCAGAACATACGACAGCATGACACTCTTCGGACATGCATGTATTGTACACACATTATGCGTGCACTACACTCGAGCCGTGACATTAGCAAGATCTTGAACTCGACTTTAAACCCCAATACAACAATAATTAGTGTATCCTTTCAGTTGGCCATTGAAACGTGTTACTACCAGACTGGTGTCATAAGTATCTGCGTAATTGTATGTCGTTTAGAAATATTATGACATACTGACTCTACGCCTAGATATCGTTAAGCTTATATCCTTATACATGTACTAGTACCGTACCTTGTATGAACCTCATGCGTATAACTGCTAATATTATAGAAGTCATCCGACAGGTTCCATGTGCTTTAAGTGCAATTAAAAAATATTCGTATTTAGTACGGGGAAATAAAATATCAATCGGAATGCTTAAAACATTAGTGTACCGAACGTGATCCTATTTAATCATGGTATTCCAGCCTTTAATGCTACACACGATATCCACCTCTGACGTCGTGAAGCCGTATGATATCCGCGAGGATGCGATGACACACTTTTCAGACGTTTTAGTTCGATAACCATCCATCTATTATTTAGCAGATGTAATCTCAGTGACAGAAACGCGAACAATATTAACGTACATTTTTAAGTGTGTTCTAGTCCGTGATGACACTCAATTGGCTACTTGAAACAGGTGGGTTCAGAAAGATCGATAGGTTAAATGCGCAGATTTAATATTATTGTAGTTCTTTTCTCAACTCGTTAATTTCCATCACATGCCACGGAAATAATAAGACTGCTATCTGTAAGCAGCGGATAACATTTATCCATTCCTAAACGTGCATTATAGCTTCAGATCTCGTTAGTAATGTGGTTGCCTTTACGCGAATCGTTGTGTACACTGCACTAATAACTATGGTGCAGTTATAATATTTACTGTTTTCGTTTGTGGATTAGATTGCAATATAACGTGGTAGTGGAAACACGGGAATTCCTATGTCACTGCTCGATGCAATATTTCAACACTAACAACGCTACCATCTGCTCAGACGCTTATGTCAGCGGTCTGTTAACAGGGATCGGGTCGTTTGAAAACTCGTAGCTCCCTCTCACATGCAACGTGTTTAAATTGGACTGTGCTTAGATCCATTTCCTAATACCATCGCTTTAGCCAGCCTCATCAATGGTTGACAATGCAGCCAGTGCATTGGCTTGATAAGACAGTAGTCGATAACTCCACGCTGAATTAAGCTGATGTGCGTTGGTAAGTGACCATTATAGAATTATCGGTTCCTTTTACCTGTCGTTTCCGAGCATGGAGGTCTCACGAGTAATGGCGATTGATTAGTGGCGTAATTACCCGAAGATCGATGAGTGATCGTCACCTCGCTTACTTATACCTGTATCTCGCTAACGCCATACACGAACACCATGGGACCTTCGCGCTTTTGAAGTCACGCCGTAAATTATTGTTTTTACAATCACAGAGATCAGGTATTACATTGAGTACTTTCGTCTCCATCCCCAAGAGGTGTGACAATGTCCCCCATCCCCAAGAGGTGTGACAAGCACGTGGTCTTTAAAGTCATTTAATGACAGCAATTACTCTAAATCTTCCGATGTCATTAAGGATTCCTTAGAATTCAATTTAATTGCATCAAGTATAAGGACGCGAGTATAATTGCCTACTCTTTGATACCAGTTGAAGTAATTAAACTTAGCAGTTGTATGAAGAAGGTACAATTTCCTTTATGAGAACTGTATTGAAGCCAGCGGTCTTGTTCCATAAAGATTTCGGCGAATCTTTATTTACTGTGCATTCTCGCTATTAATGTTCTACGGTTAACTAACGAGCTGAAGCATAAACTGTCTATTTATCTTGATAAGGAAAGGTCCGAGATTATATTTGCATTACCTCTAATTTAGTGTGTTTTCCTACCTAATTATCCTGTACAGCCTATGCGCTGTGCTGTAGTTTAGCTCTGAGGTCCAATGCCAATTAGCTATCCTTAGCCATCGACTTTTTCCAAGGATTATTTTTCAGGCGAATGATTGTGTAAAACATCATTGCTTCTGACAACTACGTTCCGCGAGGCCGTTACTTTGATATTTTCTGACAACAATGATTACAACTTCGTTTCAAAGAGACCCTCTTTGGATTAGAAATTTAAAACCAAATTATGTAAAGAATTTCTTCGTTCAGTAGTGAAAGGACCTGTGCTTCTTAGAATCATGCTTTAATGTTTGAAAATTCACTTCAAGTCATAGCAATTTTCTCTTTTCAATGTTGCTTCCATAGATTCGTCTTCAGCTTTTCTGATTTAGTTTAAGCACATCAATAATGGTCCAACCATAAATTCAGTTTGAATGACATCTCGCCTGAGATTCAATTGGGTTTCTTGACTTGGAACAGTTCAATAGTGGGCGAACATATGAACATATAGAACTAAATAATAGACTTGTGTATGTGTAGTAATTGCTTACCGAATGATATTTCTTAACTACCATGCTGATTGCAATACCACAACCCTCGTCCATGCTACGCGCAAACCCCATTTAGATTAGCAGTAATAACTGCAATTTTAAACCCACCATTCCGTTCTACGAGAACAAATAAAAACCCTCACTAACTTATTAACTAAGATTCTCCAGTGCTGTCGTTTTCTAAAATTAACAAGTGTATCCTCTTTGTATAGACTGTTCTTTTTATTGTTTATTTAATTACTATGCATTTCCCTAGTTCCTGGAAATCCATTCCGGAAGCGCCCGTAGCCATTTAGATATCATAGCGCTGTCGTAGTGATCATCAGTATAGATAACGAATGTTAGTGCTACACGCATGCCTTTAGTGTGGACACTTGAGCTGCCTGAAAGCACACCGTGCAGTATTTCTTGTTATTGGTCATTTTATGCTCGAAAAGAGCAAGAACGCTATTACATAATTCTTACAACCTCCAGTTCGGGGTTGATATTGCTTCCATTGACACGCCAGAAATGATATTAACTCACATCATTGCTTCTCTGTAAGAGATTTATTTGTAAGGTAAATAATTTCTCGGCGTGTTAAACACTCGGCGTTTTTCTGCGTTGCTCGGAGGTAAACACGGATCCTTTGTGTTTCGACCGCATAGCCCAGCCCCGAGTCGACTCGCTAAGCTAAGTCAGTTTCTCAGTTGACCGTGTGCAGGATTTGACTGAAGCAAGCATGACTGTTGACTAACATCCATAAAGTACACACCGGTTCTCTTGTGGGAAAGAGACCGCCAGGGCGTTCTCGCTACGTAGAGCCCGCCAGACAAATACGTTGGGTAAACCACAGACGAGGATTCCAACAACATTAGCATACTTCAACAGAGTGTTATGTACGATATGTGGATATACACACACACAACCCCGTCCTTATCTATCTGCGAATCACTTTGGAGTTCAAAACCTTCGTCGTGACGCATGTTCATGACACCAATCGACGATTAGTGTGAAATGTCTCGCCACGATTTCTCTCGAAATGTTCCTAAGGATTTCTCGGCATGACGTTTATATACATAATTCGAGATTTATTTTCGTTTTGTTTAAATTTGATCAGACAATGAGCATACTGAATGCAATCTTTACACATCTATGATTTCCTCTAGGTTATCATGAAACAAATCGGAAGAGGCATTGGCCTTTGAAAGGATATTGCGTGAAGAATCAATATTTGGCCATACAGGCCCTCGGTCTCTACTTGGTCAGCGAGGCGATGAGAGTGTTTTTATTATGATCACTGGGCCGGTTTACATGCAATGATGAAGTTAATCGCTCGTTCAAGGAGTTTACCTTTCGGAGTAGTTGTGTGATAACAGTCGTTGATGTTGGGAGTTGACGTTTCGGATTATCGTGTTCAAGTTCATAAAGCATGCGACCCTTGTTCTACCCTCGCCGTAGATAAGCTCGCTGTAGCCGGTACTTAATCGGGTAGACCTGATAGCGGGGACACACCTGGAGCGACGGGGCGGAAACATCTTTGTCTGACTGACATTGCCGATCGGCATCGATGTCGCATTGACGTTGTATAGACCTAGAGCGCTGTTGGTGCTTAGCTATTCCATGCTTCGTGTGACTTCTCCGAACGAAGGATTGCATTGGTGTTATTGAATTTCAAGTTGGCTTATACAGGGGAAGTTATTTCTTTGTGGTAATGTCGTTCAAGGTCTAGGAGTAGGGTAAGTATATTATGTCCTACATATGCGTTGTCTAATAAACTTAGTCGGATGAAAAGACAATGGATATCTTAGTCCAATTGATTATTGAAATGTAGCCATACACTTGTGCGTTATCACGTGTTGATGTTTCAATCATAAATCATTGTTACACGATTTACTTTAATGTAACCTGTGTATGTCACAAGTCTGTATAGTACTAGTACACTGGAATATCATTCCGCAGTTAGAACATGGATACTCAACTCAGACACATTATACTGACTCCAATTAAGCCAACCCGTCCTGGCGTCGTACAAAATAATGTGACAAAGAGATATTTACTAAATTAAAAAGCTTATTGAATAAATATATAGCTATCTATAGCATACGGGGCCATTATTCACCAGTAGCTAAAAAGTAACTAGTATTACGAAAGTCTCACAATAATAGAATAATTCGTTCTATGCAATATGGATTTACGTATTCGTATTGATTAGTCTGAATGTTATGTACGTACGACATTGTATAGTAGAGGGAGCCACTGATATTAGTCTTGAGAAAAGGAATATATGGGAACAGCTCGTTAAACAGACGGGATATCACCTTTCTTATTAGATTTATACTGCAGCATGCACTGCTATTTTAAGCAGTGTCATGATTGTCCTCAAGGAAACTAAATTGGTCTGCGTTCCTCAGTAAATGTCTCGTAAAATGGATGTAAAACTGTCGCCTGCATGCTTTAAAAAAAACAAAAAAACAAAACACGTTTTCTCTTCGTGGTACTGTATTTTCATCACACGTCTCTGCTATATTTTTTTTAAAAAGCAAATGCTTTTCACAAAGGAACGATTTGTTTCGAGCATCTTCCCCAAAATATGTTAACTATCGAAGTATATTTTAATTTAATCTCCCATCGTGTTTGTTTTTTGGTTGTTTATTTGTCTCCGCGAGTGTGTGTATGTGTATGTGTGTGTATGTGTGTGCACGCTGTTTGGTGTGTGTGTGGTGCTTGTATTGTGTGTAGGTGTATGTGTATCAGGGTGGTGTGTGGTGTGTGAGGTGTCGGTGTGTTTGTGTGTATGTGTGTGTGTGTGTGTGAGAGAGATAGATAGGGGGAAACGAATATAGAGTAGAGCGAGAGAGAGCGAGAGAGAGTGAGAGAGAGTGAGAGAGAGAGAGGGAGGGAGAGCGAGAGCGAGAGAAAGTAGAGAGAGAGAGCGAGATAGAGATAGATAGATAGAAGGAGGAGGTGTGTGTAATGTGTGACATATGTTTGAACAGAAGCAAATTGGGACTCAATGACATACTGTAACTTATATTCACAAATATGTAGCCCTTTCGATTTCTACCAGATCCGTAGCCACCACTAACATAAATAACTGATGAAAAGCTTGTTTCAGAGACGCTCGACGAATGCTTTTACTCTGATTGATCAGATTTATTTAGGTTTAAAAATAATCGGTTATGTAAAACTCGTTAACTCATCTGTGTGTCATATATGCGATTCCAGGTCGGCATTTTCTCCGATTTAGTGCACAGTGTGGACATGATGGAGTCTCATAATCTGAATAATGCAGAAACGCTGTACACGTATAACTGGTATAGATCAAGAAGACAGGTTAATATCCATAAAAATATCGTTATAGACCGATTAAAATGAATTATGTCGTAATGTTCTGGTAGCAGTGTTAGGGACATGGCCAAAAAAACATCGAATTTCCATTTTCCCCATTTCATCTAATTTAATTATTCATTTCCTGAATTATTATATATGGAGGTATAGATATCATGCCATGTGTAAGTTTAGCAAATGTCTGAAATGAGTCGACTACGATTTGAATATTTTGGTTTAACATTAGGGCTTAGGGTGGAACCTAGACTGTCAATAGTCTCAGAGGATGAAAGTAAATTAGTTTTAATAAATTCTACTGATGGGTATAACATATATATGAAAGGAGCCTCTGAAAATCTTTAACCAACCTGTTCCCCAGTAAATCTAGACTTGCTTTTGTTCATGGGAGGGATTTCGAATAGGAGTATTTCGTTGAGAACAGGGTCTGTACACAGACTAGGTGGAACCCGAATTGGTGTTTAAACAAGAACATTACTAATAGCAATACTGGAAGAGCATTATGTGTGCAGCTAGTCTATTAACACACTCGTACAAACCTAAACAGTATACAATAACTACCATAGTTATTATTATCAATAGTCAATGCTATATATTTCAACACAACTATGTAATGAACTATTCAACTATAGTATAATACTAGTTTCAGAAACAAAATATTATGTTGAAGCAAATATAATGTTGCAACAATGCTTTAGAAGAAGAGTACATTTTCAAAAACATTGTTTGCATACTACTGTTTAAAATGTTCTAATGAAGACAGGAAGTGTCCAATAATACCCAAATGTATTTATTCAGCCGCGATGACTCATCTTTAGGCAAACACGATTTTACAGGAATGCCAAAACATGACGGCCCGTGTCTTAGTGCACGTCTGCAATAAAAGGTATCCATCTTAACGGCCCTGCGACCAGTCAGTCCCACAGGCATTCGCAAATCCATCGGACAAAGGCTATTCAGATTACCCTACACTGACCTTCCAACAGTCTGTGTTGATCTCTACACGTGCATGAAGTCGTAGACGAACCAACAGCACAGTGCCCGGACTAGAAATCTCAAACACTATAGCTATATTCCGAAATGTTAATATTATGGATTCTTGATAATCCATCGTTTGGCAGATTTATTAATATGGAGACTGGGAACAATGGATGTGTTGTTCAGTGTCAGTTCGTATGCTAAGTAGTGACTTAAGTGCGCGTTCCAGAGGCACATGTATGGTTAAGAAATAATATTTAAAACAAACACGCCTCGTAGGTATGACACGAGATCAGCTTGCCGCATGCTATATTCAGAATTATTCATACATTAGTAATGGTATTCTGAGTAAAATTATATTGGAATATTCATGATTGCCAAGATGTTTCCATATGTTTTCCCTATGGTGTACATATATGTGAAATGATCATGTTTAATGTAAATGCTATAATTATGTTCATACAACCAAACTAACCACACGAGAATAAAACTGCAATCGAGCGGTCTCCGTTGTTAGCTATAATAATGTAACCTACAGCACAGCTAGATATCGACAACTATGACCTAACGCGATGCTATGCTCGTTCGTGTATGTGTCACTATCATTAAGCATAATCGTTCTACTGTTTCAGAACATCCGGATGTGAGGTCTTGTAATGACAGGTGACAACAGAGGACAGATCTGACGTCAGAAGCGGCGGTGAAGGCCAATGCTACAACATGGCGACCATATGGCTTGCAATTATGGCGTGTATATCCGTCCAGGTAGCATCTGGCCAACAGATTACTGTCCACTTCCGGATGAAGGAAAACGAGCCCGCCACTCACTATGTCGGAAGTGTTGCGACAGACAGCGGAATTGCGCAGGATGTCTCGCAGTCGGACTTCCATACTCTGCGATACAACTTCCTCAACTCGAATGACCTCAAAACAGCGTCTTACTTCAGCATAAATTCGGAAACGGGAGCTATATACACTACCGCTATGATTGACAGGGATTCACAGGAAGTGTGTTCATTTTCGTACGACTGCACGCTAGTGTTTGACGTCAGTGTGCGTTCGACAAGGACATCGTACTTTGAAATTGTTACTGTCAGAGTGTCTGTGGATGACGTCAACGACAACGCGCCCAAGTTCTCGGAACCGGAAGTATTGTTGTTCGTGTCTGAATCTGTGACTCCAGGAACTACGTTCAGGATAAATCCCGCGACGGACCCAGACAAAGGGACCAACAATTCTGTGATTGGGTACGAGATGATATCCGACAGTAACACGTTTGGTCTTAAGGTAGACCGGTCACTGGATGGTAGTCTCAGTTTGAGGCTTCTTGTAAGGGAGGGCTTAGATCGCGAAAGACAGAGTCAGTACACTCTGCTCGTAATCGCTAAGGATGGCGGACGGCCCCCTCTCAATGGCAACCTCACCATCATAATAAACGTTACCGACGTTAACGATAACATCCCAGTGTTCACGGAGAACGTCTATGACTTTACAGTCAGTGAAAACCTCAAACCCAGATCCATATTCGGAAGAGTCATTGCGCGAGACAGGGACAGTGGAAGGAATGGAGTTGTTGCATACAGATTCAGTCCGAATAAAAACAGCAAAATACCTCAGATGTTTGCTTTGAACCCGAGGACTGGCGATTTGAGCGTCAAGAGCGGTCTGCAGTATGAATCGGGGAATAGTTTCGAGACGGTCGTTGAGGCTATGGACAATGGTGAAACCATACAAGTATCTCAAGCCATCTTGATCATACGCATTGAAGACGTAGGCAACAACGCTCCCAAGATCACCATGAATCCTGTTTCAGCAGGTGTACGTGGGACCATATTCTTAACAGAGGGAGCCAGGCTTGGGACGGTGGTGGCGCACATTAGGGTGGACGACAACGACCGCGATCAGAACGGCGTGGTCGACTGCAGGAGTCTCAACAGGTTCTTCCAAGTGAAAGTCATGGAGGGAAGAGGATACAACGTTCAGCTGAAGAGAAGGCTCGACCGAGAAAAGAAAGACAAGCACAACCTGACGGTAGTTTGCGAAGATAACGGCAGACCAAGGATGGCATCGACAGCGACGTTACGTCTGGAGGTGACGGACATCAACGACAATCCACCCATATTCACCAACAAAACGTACTACGCCAATATCACGGAGAACAATAGGCTCGGCGCCGTGGTGACCAGGGTTACAGCTATAGACAAAGACACTGGTCAGAACGCGTTGATGCTGTACTTCATGAACCTAGACAACGACTCGATGTTTAGGATCGACCATCAGACAGGGGACATAACCGCCAACGCCGTATTTGACCGGGAGACGATGTCTGGAATGACCTTCACCGTCAAGGCCGTGGACGAAGGTGAAACATCCATGTCAGGAACAGCTACCGTTGTCGTGAAGGTGCTGGACAAGAATGACAACCAGCCTTATTTGGACCCCAATAACCTCGTGTTCAATGTTTCCGAAGACCGTCCACCCGGAACTAGAGTTGGAAAGCTGACGTCCAAAGACAGAGACATTGGCATGAATGCTGAAACCGAATATTTGATGCTTGTTAGAGGCGACTTGCCGCCATTCGTTGTGTTCTCTGACGGTGTTATCAGAACCGACAGGAAGTTGAATAGAAAGATCAGAAACAGGTATGAATTCGATGTGTTGGTCAAGGACAGTGGCCGCCCTCCACTCAACAGCACTGGACGCGTGTACGTCAACGTCGTCGTCTCCAACGACCACTCTCCTCTCATCATCTTCCCCAATGACAGAAATAACACCGTGCTAATCCCATCAGACACCGAACCCGGGAGGGTAATTAGCGAGATTTCCGCTGTGGATTACGATGTAGGAATCAACGGACAGATATCCTACTACATAACCGGCGGGAACGCAGACAAAGTGTTTCACATTAACACCCGATCAGGGAAAATTGTTTTGGCCAGACAGCTGCGTCCCACAGACCAGGAGGCATACGTACTGACGATTGCAGTACAGGACCACGGCATGCCTCAACAGGAGTCCCAGACCAAACTGACTATCAAGATCGTCTACTACAACGCTACGTTATCGTCTGCCATGGGGGCCTCGGATCTGAAGTACATTATTATAGCCGGAGCGGTCGGCGGCGTGACAGTCATACTTTCAATTATCATCGTCATCATCATTCTTCATATCAAGCGCACCGACGCCAGGAGGCGAAACGGGAGTTCCATAGCCATACAGGAACAGGGCGACGGAAGAACCTACGACAAGCAGCTGTGGCACAGCGTCCCCGGGGAGGAAGACAGCACCGCCAGCGGGGAAGACAATGAAAAGAACATTGACAAAATCCTCAAGGGGAAAATGGGCAACAAGACGAGCTTTTCCTTCGACAGCGGAGCTGAACTTGAAGACCCGTACATGAAAAAGTTAGCATCCGACCAGTACGGCGGGCAGCACTTTTACACCTTCCGAAAGGTGAGTTTACCAGACGGCATCGTTGTCGACATGCTCTTTGACATATACGGCCCGTTTTGCCAGACGCATACCGCTAACGGTGTGTATAGAATAAGCTAGCAGTATTGACGGCACGGTATCTATGCGGCATTGCTAGTGCTGCGATGACCCGACTCGCGTATTGTATAGAGAAGATGCAGTGTAGATGGAGGTAAGCCGAAGTGTACGCCTTTATCCTGTATGCTACTTACATAGCTAGTTCAATTAACCATCACTTTGATTTATTGCATCCCGTTGTTATAGTGCACCTAACATGTAACTTTCAGTATTTAAATTGTATTAATAATATTTGAATATAATATTATAGTATTACTTTTATTAATGTATCATTAATATTACTACTACTACTACTACTACTACTACTACTACTACTACTACTACTACTAGTAATACTAATAATAATACAATACTACACTACACTACTACTACTACTTATACCATTAATACTAATATTATTATTATTTATAATATTGTATACGTTAACATACCATTATACATAGTTTGTATTTATTATGATTCTTAATTATTAATTCCGTTGGGGGTGGGAAGCTTGGAAGGGCTCAGAGTAGCTTTCAATGTATGGCAAAAATAAACCTATAATGCAATAAAACACATGAATATGGCTAGCCAAGGACGATAGCTGCATTGTATACGGCGCTTAATTCCTAGTGTGGCTGTGTCAGAATGACTGGGCATATATACTAAAACGTTTTCCTCAAATTAATGACTGGGTATATATACTAAAACGTTTTCCTCAAATTACAAACAAAAGTTCCGTCCCGTTGTTGCCTGTAGTGGGATTCCTTTCAATGGGAAAGTTTCGACCGCGGGCCAAGCATGAACTAGCCAAGGGCGCAATAACGTAGCTTTATTAGTGCGATCGCCAAGATTGCCTGATTCCTAATTCAAAAGAAGGAATAACAAGAAATTGAATTAAAGGTTTTAGGGTTTCTCAACACCACGTCTTTCGTCTTCCGGGCTTGCCCAAGTCTTTGTTCAGGGCTTGACTTTCAGGTTGGGATTTTGCCGCAATACTTCATAAAAAAAAACCCACCTTCAAAAGGATTCGACAAAAATAATAACTAGCCCTGGCGGTAAAAATCGGAAACCCCATAACTCCGAAGCTCTGTCCAAATGTGAACTAGTTGTAATACCCAAAGGAGTATTTCGGAATTTTATAATAGGTTTTCTGAGTTGTTACTAAGTCGTTTTATCCCGGATATCGACAGTAATTCTAAATAGTCGTGGACTGTTTCTCGGTTGCCCTTTGAGTCGCCTTGATGACACGACCCCACAACAAAGACTGGCGACGTGGTCGTTTATCCGGGGTGTTACCATTACATTTGGAGCAACACATTATATGTGTACGTTGTATTATTTACAGCTGTATTGATCTTGCAATATAATATATCACTTGCAAGGTTTGATTGGCCTTTGTATGGTTTGATGTATTTCTTGTGAGGGTTAATACATGTACTAGCACTGGCCGATTTGAATTTCGGTTAATGTAAAACGACAGGGAAAACAATGTGCCTCCACGCTAGTGTATTCGACAAGCTTAAGACACTTAAGCTATCAACTGTGTAAAAAACGGTAGTCGATGCTGTTGGCTCAGCGGATGGTTCAATACGTGTTTCAGCGCGCACGTGAGCTATAAGAGCTGAACGTGTCCTTGTCTTGCTTACGTGACGTCATGGTGTTCCTATCCCTCAGTGCATGCACGTGAATACAATATGCAAAGTTGATTTGTTCGATGCGAAAGTTGGTTCCGGTGATAGATCACGGCACCTGGTACACTATTAGCAATCAATCAATCTTTGCGAAAATTATCAAACAGGATACTAGTACTAGTATATGTTTTCTTCAATACATTGAGTGATGAAGAAATACCAATGTGCTCAGCTGATAGTATAGGGTCCTTTATTTACATCTTCCATGTTTACGTGGTATGATATGGCATTTAGTAAACACGGGTCTCGACCGTTGAACCAATACGATTTCGAACCTGACACGTAGGGTAGTGACCAGCTTAGGTTGTGACTTGTTAAAGGGACATTTAGAAGCCATAAGGTGTTGACCAAGCGACAACACTGCTAGCCCTTGTCAATTTGAGATATCTGATTTCTTTCCCTAAAGATGGTCTTGGACCCTCACCGGCTAGCCGGAAGCCATTTCCAGGAAATTAAAACAGAAATCACATACGCGTGTTTATATTCCGATTGCGCAAATATTAATCTATGGTCATCACTGCGCACATGAGACTTCCGTTGGCAGCCGAGGAAGGCTTCTACATATGGCGCCACTAGGATACCACTTACAAAGGCAACGTGGGGCTTTATTCTCGGAAAGAAAAGGGCAGAAATGGATCCGTACCGGATACCTAATCCCAATTATCACTGGTAGTAGGGGCGAGGGTATCTGCTATTAAAATGCACGCTAGAGGCGTGGATAAAGACTGTTCTAGCAAAGAAACGATCAAAGCCCGAACCCGGTCCCGTGTTACTCATTAGGACACGGGCATTTCGGATGTGCTAGCTACATCCGGGGACCAGTGGAACTAATTAAGACGAAACGATGTAAACCGACGCTATACTAGTAATTATTTTTGAAATTTCACTCAATGACGGTGGCAATGGTTGGATGTTATACGCCCGATTAGAAGTAGAATAAGCCCAGTACAGCTTGCCGAATAGCAATGAAGCAAATAAAATGAATTTAACACGGATCGTCAGATCAGAATGGTAGGAAATATAGACGTTTTTCTCGTTAGCGCATTCTCTGCACTGATTCATCTAATGGGCACTTACGCTATAATGACTACATTATTAGAAATACACTATTACCGTACGATCATGTGATCAATTTAGGGTAATCCGAAATATATTTTCCGCAGTTTTCCGCATGGATGACTAGGATCTATCTGGATTCCGTGTATGAAAATAGTCATAAGAACCTGAAACGGACATGTTTCTTTGATGCATTATGTCACGAGGTGTGCGCATGGATTTTGTTCAAAAGGTTTTCTCTGCTGTGTTCAGATAGCATATTGTCTTCGATGCTGAAATCAGTCAGCAGTACGCTGTAGCTATAGGATATAATTGCACCAGATCTGGCATCAACCATAATCGACCAAACCTTACGAGCAAAGAACAATACTCGACTACAGAAATAGACATATATGCCTGTTCTTATACCTGTTGTATTGGAATCGATGTGGATTCTGGATTTAGAAATGCTGCTTTGCATTATGTACATGTACGGCAATGTGTTTTGCCTAAAGCGAAATAATATAGCAAGATTGTACACTCCAATATAACATATGAATTTAAAACGAATGTGCTTGCCCTTGTTCTAACAGTTGGAGTTTAAGTATTATGAAAAGGTTTCCACAAGTTGAATAATGTATTGAAACTGTCCATTAGTAAGGCACTATTTTTCCAAGAATTTAATGTGCATTCGTTATGTGTTAGATATTGTCCTCAAATTCGCCATTTATCGGTAGTTAATTGTGCACGGGAAGCATTTCTAAACCTAACGGCCTCCAACGTACACAACTAATGGCGAGTCTTCGGACAATATCTTACACATAGTATTTGTACCTGCATTCATTATGTTTTCAAATACTTGAACGTTACACTATAAATGTATTAACACGGTAATGTTAGTAGCTAACATAATTGATTTAAATATCAAAATTAAGATATTTCGTTTCAAATTCATATGGGAATCTGGAGTGTGTGGTACATGGTAAAACATTGCACAGCTAAAAATAAATAGCATAGCAATGGGAGCGTAAACTAAGTATTACACTATAATATCACTTTGATGTCATCGAAAAAGTGTAAATTGATTGTGTTATAGAAGTAGCCTGAGGGTGCTTTATCGATCCAATGTCGCGAAAGTCTGTTTTACCATTACTAGTTACTACCTCTTGTCTGCTACGAACTAAATGTCGCAAGTTTTCTCAAAGCTCTTCAAACGAACCGAATAATATTCCGTGTAGTAACGCAGCATCCAATATGAAAAGCATACATCTCTTTTGATCATTGTCGATCGTATGGCTTTCAGCGTCTTACGACCAGAAAATATGCATCGACTATGAATAAAATATCATTTTTTTTCCATACGAAGCTCTTCCATAAGGACAGCTAACAGTCGAACTCTATCGTTATTCCCCGAGTAAATGTATCCTCATTTCAAGTTTCGATTTTTCTCGGTATCAGCGAGTGCTAATCGTGTCGTTAATATGTTTATTACCCGTGTCAGGGACTTTGCGTAATAAACGTCCTTATCTGCGTGTATACAAGGGGGATTTCTACCGTCTTGGTCCTGGTTTATAGTCCCGTACACCACACCTGATCCCTAGTAATGAGACGGGGTGCATTATCGTAACTAAGAGCTATGATCCATCCTTTGATCGCCGAGCATGTAGACACAAGTTGTTGGTATCTTACACAAAGGAATACTAGTATATAAGCGAACCGAATACAATAGGTCATAATTCCGTAATATCCAGTTTCACTTATCAATGTATGTATTTGGTTGAAACAATTACGTATTTCCCAAAATAATGCATAGTGTGAGAAATATACACATAGAGAATACGAATGGGAAATGGATGGGCAAACAGGAGGTACCATCCTCCTATATACTAGTAAATGCCTTTCCACTTTCAAACGAGACGATACAGTTAAGCGTACATTCATAACAGAATACACATCATAACGCATACATTATCGTTACGTACTTAATGGAAACCGGTGAGGTTGGGTAATGAAGTGGTTTTCTGGGACTGATAATAGCTAAAACATGTTCTAATGGCATAATGCATGCGTACAGTATATCTGATTCATTATAAGGTTCATTAGTATTTAGGTCCATTGAGGCATTCGGAGAGTAGACATTGGAAAGTATAACTTAGTTCTATTACGCCAGGATTGGACATGTATACTTACTTCTGAATAGAAAGCTAGTGTTTTAACAGGCTTTATATAGTTCATATCGTCTTTATTCGTGAACTGGTATGTGGAAAAGCGCGAATGCAACTGTATTCAATACTATAATATAGTAATATTCGTCATAGTTCTATACTTCCAATGGAGTTGAGCTGCAAAGCGATAACACTTTGATCCATTAACACGGGTAATACTAGTATCCATGCGTTGAGCACGGTCCTGCATGTCTGGCAGCTAGACAATAATTATATGAATTAATATGTGCATTCTTATTACATACGCTATATACATTTAACTATGGAGACATTTTGGAAAGTAGAATAGGTAGTACTACTAGTATTTCAATAGCTGACCTTTCCATCTTCTGTCAACTACCCATATTTCAAATAGTCTCATCCAAATACTATAAAGCTGTAAAGTCAGACGAATTTCTTTCTCCACATTCATTATTTAGAGAACATAGTTTTCCTCTGTGTGTCTTTTCTTAATCTCGCGTTACTGTAAAGGT
>JAULBO010159960.1:0-14666 GCA_032355325.1 Clypeosectus delectus
TTGGAGCGGTTTTCATTAAGTTGTAATAACTTGTAACCTATCCTTTTCTACTTGAATAAAATATGTTTAAACTAAACAACTAAATACGTTTGACCATAAAATATGTAAACAAAGCCGTGATATTTGCCATTAAACTTTTGAGTCTATCTGCAATGAAAACACCAGTTGAACTGAACACAATAAATACTACTACTGTATAATTATATGCATTGGAATTGTGGTTTGGAATGAAACGAACGTTACTTTAACATTCCCCTGCAGTATGTAGTGATTGCGATTAATTCAGGGGATGTCACCAGTATTGTACCTTGTAGAAATATTCCAGTATCGCATTTATTGATTTCATTCAGAAATATTGAAACGAATCTCTATCGGATCTTAAATATAAATAATAACTACAGTGTATATACATGCAGGGAAAGTAAATATCACAAACGGACACACAGTATACTAACACTGACAGATATATATGACTGATAAATAGTATCCTAGGATACATATTCACAGGATATATTTACCCATATACATGACTGTGATCGATATGAATGATCGATATTTAAAAAGAAATACAATAATGAATTAGTAAAAATCTGAATAAACTTGTACACGGATAACTAATATAACAAACACAGGTATGCATAGTAATATTAAGTTTGTTTAAATGATTTGTTTGTTTGTTTACTTTATTAAGTTTATTTTAGAGGGAATGCCTCAGTTGGTAATATACTATTATGTGTAATCACATTTCATATCTTGATATATTTTTATGTTAAGATGATCATGAAGACTGGTAACACTAATTGTTTTTCAATTTGAAGACAGTTATTTGAGAAAACAACCGTGTCATTTGTTGTTAATATGATAAAAAGATTGTTTGAAACATAATGCTAACAATATTACCAGTGAGAGAAATAGATTCCCCTGTCGCGTGTTTGTTGGCAGTAAAATTCAGTATCATAATCACAGTAAATCACCGCCGTCGGCATGTCACTTGCTTTGTACCTTGTAGGAATTGTAAAATAGATCTGCGGTTTCTTATTTGTGGGTGTATTGTTCAGACATGTGACCGTTGTTGCGTAATGCAGGAATACACTGTAGGTGTCTGTTTGTAAAATACTCTTCGAAACAAAATATCAAATAAAAACTTTATGCAGGAGGATTGCTGCTCCATATGCGGTGTGTGTGTGTGTGTGTGTGTGTGTGTGTGTGTGTGTGTGTGGGGGGTATACATGTATGTGTGGTTGTGTGTTTTGTGTGTGTGTGTGTGTGTGTGTGTGTGTGTGTGTGAGTGAATCCGCGTGCGTACATGCGGCTGACGATGGAAAACAACATGACAAAAATACCAAAATAAAATATTAACTTACATACTAGTATTAAGCAAGCATGTATAGCCTACATATCCGATCATCTTTACAGGGAGGCTTTTATAAAACAAAGAGAATCATACGAAGTTTACAATGTATATATACTAGTATACTAGTAATGCATGGTTAACGATTAATTTACTTTACATGCGCCTTTTATAAAACACAGATAAAAATACCGATTATCTTCAAGCTATGGGAAAGTAAAAATCCGATTCCCCAACTCACATATTCTAACCCTCCCAAACACTGAGAAAATTTGGATTCTCCCAAGCTTATAACAAAGAGTAGATACAACGATGTTCACAAACAGAACATCGAGAGAAAACTATCTCATGGTAAGGCCCTCGAGACGTATTGAAAGGTTGACAGCGGGTTGGGATGGTTATGTCCTCGTGGACAGATCTTACACGACGACAGAAGCCAAGCACGTCCATGACACCTCCACTATCACAATTGTCAACGCTACAAAATATATGACTTTCACAAAGACACAGAAACATTATTCGACATCGCCGGGGACAAACGACTCGAATAATAATCCCTTTGAGTGGGGGTAGACTGTCTAAGATTTGCGTTCATGCATAGCTTTCGAACTACAGGAGCTGAGATTCACGTGTGACTTTAGTCAGAGGCAAGACGTTGGCTCGGAGAATTTCACTCAGGAACGATTTAAACATGCATGTACAGTTTCATCACCACTGGTTACAGAACGATAATTGTAGCAAGAGGATGTTTGTGTTAATGGTGATGTCTTATACGTGTCTAAACGATGCGAATATGGACAGATGGGTATTTACGTAGGCTTTTCCCAAGCAATTATCTATAGACGTCTTCGTGTAGATGAGTATTGCGGTTTGTCTATTTTCAGATCTTAAATGTGCCTTATATTTTATCAATGCATTTATATATGATGTACATATAATAACGATATGGGGATAGATATGTGCTGGCAATGCTCCAGAAATGTCATGTTATGTGTATTGTTGTTGTTACACATGAACTATTAGTAATTTATATTATAACAAGATCAAAAATGATTACACATTTTAAACATATTGGTAGGTAATAACATTCTTATATTATTATATGATACATACAGTATGAGCTATGTTTTAGGTTAAACAACATTCGTTGGAAAATATGAAATAAGGTAAAAATAAATGTCTTTGGAATTAATATGAACATTTCTGAATAATGTATTTTGTTATATCTGTATACATGTATCTATAATATTTAATCTTTCTAACGTCGGTATCAACATCTAATTTAGTTAGTTTCCAATACCAGAGATTACTAGTTTTACAGACTGCCTGTTTATTTACGTGTCACGCTTGATGCATACACACTGCAGGGAGCTTTTTTTTTAAAAGCAAAAACGAAGAGAGTTTACTAAACATTTTGAGTACGATTTCATGCTCAGACTCAAATATTATAATGTAGATTTGTGAACAAACCCTTGAGTTGACCATGGAATCGTGCTAAAAAAAAGTTCAGTAATCTCGTGGCAGGAAATACTGATCAGGGCGATGTGACACTACATGAATATACATATTTAATATTAATAAATGTATGACTACAGTTCGAGTTCAAATTTATAAATCGCATATACATTTTAAACGCATGATTTCTTTATTTTCAGGAAAACATAACATAATTATACTAAACTGCATATATATTATACCACTTATAAAAAACAACAAAAAAACAAACAAGACTTAGTTATGCTTGATACTCTGATTTTTTTCTTTCTGTCTGTTTAATCGAGTTCATGCCCCTCTATAACTGCCGCGAACAATATCAGTGCATCCGCATTCAGTATACTAGTATCCCCAACATAAAAAATAACGATTGGGGGAAATGGGAACTTTGTTTCTTGTTTCAATCAGTTTCAATGCCACTCAAAATGGTTAGTAAACATCCTCGTTTTACAATTGGAACGATATCGGCTCTTCAAATATTTTTACTGTTCGTCAAGTAATGAACTTTGTGGATGTACTTTTGTTTCTAGAGACAGACAATTTACTTTTCTCAAGCATTATCAGCCTCCTTCAGTGTCCTTAGCAGGAAAACTTCTGCGAACAAACATCCCTGAAGCTATTGACTGACAACGACGGCGACAATGCCGCTGACAATGATACTTCAGATGGAAAGCATGCATGCGTGAAAGATGTGTTTGATCATCACATCATGCTGGCTCTCGACACAACATGAGAATAATTTGGAAACTCATTTGCATCACCCTAGCAACGTCAGTAAACCACGAACATATCTAACCCTTGTTTTTAACATAGCGACTGTATAGACTGTTTGCCTTTGGCTTTGCCACGCGTTGAGCAAATTAAACGAGTTTGTGTGTCTGTGTGCGTATAAACTGATTGAAATGGTCGTGTTCAATGGTTCCGGTTGGGTGATGATCTACATTACAGCCGGCCCGTAATGTAGTCGGTAAACACACGTTTTCGTGAAACTTCTCAGGGCGGTCCGGCTGTAGTTGACTCTTCCCACTTTGTGAGCAGGTGTCGAAAAATGATCCTGTGATCGGTTACCTGTTTAACATGGTCCCTGAGCATTAGGTGTCAATCACGGCGACGCACAGCCAATGACAAAAGTTCTCGGCCTATTTGACGTAAACAGCCTGCTTAATACACTTATAACAACCTCCGGCGTAAAAAACGTGGGCGTGGCTAAGAAGTCCCATTGACCACTCTCTGATCTTGGACGTGATGACAGGCAATTAAGGCAACAACTCCTTCCGGACAGTAACCTAATGTGTGTTTTATGTTTACTTCAAATAGCAGGGTAGCGCTCACCACCTCCAAATTACGGTCTGTTTTCTCCCGAGCGAGGTTCATCCCAGACAAGAACGGGGTAGAGAGAGATAGATACATAGATACATCCGCGCCATGAGCTCATCAGCTGACGAAGAGAGATCCCACTCTGACGGCGGAGCAGGAACACACCACACTCCGATGTTCATCCGGGCTTCAGACAGGTACCCAAGAACGCCGAAATGTGCACGGTGCCGAAATCATGGCGTCGTTTCCGCACTCAAGGGACATAAGCGCTATTGCCGCTGGAGAGATTGTGTCTGTGCCAAGTGTACGCTGATCGCCGAAAGACAGAGGGTCATGGCGGCTCAGGTCGCGCTCAGGAGGCAACAGGCTCAGGAAGAGAACGAAGCTCGTGAGTTGGGACTCTTGTACGGCCCTGGCGGTCTCCTGACCATGAACAGAGAAGCTGTGACGTCGTTGTACGAAGGGGAAGCACAGACGGCGGCGTTCCCTCCTGCTGCTGGCCAAGCATCTCCAGTTTCCAGAAGCAATGGTCTGGACAGATCACCGTCACCTCTTCCAGCCGATGAAACCAGTCACTCTCATGGTACGTTCAGCACAATGTTTACCTCGACAGTCTCGCTATACTCAGTGCTTGTAGCTGTCAATACGTTTGAAAGTTTTAAAAAAAGAAGTCTCATCGACAGCGTCAGGCCTTGCTTCTTCGTTCTCAGTGCAATATGTTTGTATTAAAAATAAAAATTGGTTTATTTCTTATGTTTTAAAACTATATCAAGCGTGGCAACTTCATATGCCATCAACTGTTCAACTAGTCCTTGTAGGTGAACTGATGCTTATAATATAAATAATGGTGTCTTAATAATGAATTTATTGTCTAAGCTAATGAATAAATTGAAACAACACATTATAATTGTTGTCTCTAGACGTTAATTGTTTACACATATTGTGGTGTCATTAGTTCATGGTAATGCATACATGTAACATACATGTAAGTGAAAGTAACTGAATTCTGAAGTATTAAAAATATTATTCTAATGTTCCTATATATCCTATATTACATGACATTATACTAAATAATAAATACCAGATTTCTATACCGCCCCTTTCATGCTTATAGGTTGTTCGTCAGCGCTTTAGCAATATAAATCAATGCCTGTGTGGTATTGTATTGTATTACGGTATGTTCATACAAAAACGCATTAGATATTCAATGTAAATATTTTACGGCGTTGATGTTGTAAAATGAAGCAAGTTTTAAAGAAATAAAGTTTAATGTCATAATAGCATGACCGATTCGTCGAGTTTAAAGCTCTGTTCATGAAAATGACGTTTTAATAGTGTAACAATGCAGCTGTGCACAATTTCAAATGAACATAAATATTAGAATTCAATTTAGCGTGTCAACGAATATTTATGGGGTTTGTTCAGCGAGTAATCAATGAAGTACTTAATCTTCTGATTACATAAATGAAAAACTAGCGTTACAAATTGTATCACGAATATCAGACGGTGTTGTGGCCAGTGGGTCATTGGTAAAACGATAGCACGAACGACTATTAGTGTGTACACTAGTACAACCCTGGGGCCCTATTCTCGAAACTTCTTAACTTAAGAATTTCTTAAGTCAGAAAATGTCTCTATAAAATTGTCCTAAGCAGAAAACCAGTTAGGCAAATTCTTAATGCTTACGAACTTCTTAGGGCTTAAGAAGTTTCGAGAATACGGCCCCTAACCATTAGGCTAACACCAGAATGTTGCAATTATACATGCTGTTACATCCTGTTTAAATGTTACATACCTGCATTTCTATGTAATTACTAGTACTAGTACTAGTATGTAGAATGTAATCAAACAATCAAATCATAATATAATCGTACCCACACTATCATACACATTAAAGGAGAGATTGCATACTATATAATATACTAGTAACCACATCAATCAGGTCTTTTGAAAGGCTAATTAATCCAAAATGTTCACCTGCCCTCATGACACTTTTAAGCACTGGGCTTAGGGTACAGTTTTCTAATATTTAGTTCGTGGTTAAGAAATTATTAAATGGCTGAGTATCTAGTGTGTATTATTAATAATGCTATTATTGTAAATTACGCGCATAGATGTATGTAAGCGTTTTAGTGCAATATTTAATTATTTGTCATACGCTGTATGTAACTCATTATAAAATCCACCCAAAAAAGACACTTCTAAAATCATACATGCTCATGCAAATTGATTAATTATTAATACAATAACATTTTCATAAAATGTTTGTATATTATACATAATGTACATTACATACACATGTATATTAAAAACAAATTGTATCCCCAAACTCGCCTGGTAATACGATAATGAAGATGATATTAACAGAATATTCGTGCTACACCACGTCATCGCTTGTCTGATACGTCACGTGGTTATCTGTTTGTTCTTTGCCGAGTGGGGGATGTACTGTTATGTCGTTGCGTTCGTAAACTTCAAGGATATCAGCTGTCACCTATATGACAAATGACAAAGCAACTTCAGCTGGGAGTTTGAACATTAATATGGTCAATGTAAGCCCACATGAGGTATGAACAGCACTCACACTCGCAGCAATTGGTCTTCAAATGGCAGCTTAGTGATTGAACAATACATTAATGTTACCCAAAGGTAATTATGCCCCTTTTCTAGAAACATTTTGCATAATGTGCACTATATCGTACCTGGTGACCGCGTTTTTATAAGTTCAGCTAATATCCATGCTATTGACCACAGTAGTACTACCTGTACCGTTGATGTGGGAGTTAATTAAGGCACTACAACACTGACCACGGACAAATCGTACTGCTTGACCGCTTCAATGACCATCACCCGTGTGTAGTCCACCATGCAAATCCACAATTCACGGACTCGAAGGGAGGCTTCCTTACGAGAACTTGATGGACATCCGATGCAGTACGATCGCTCAGCAGTACATGAAAAGGACATAAAGAAGATATAAATAAGTAAAGGGATATATTTAAAGCGCTGTGTATTTTTATGGTGTTCGATGGCTTAAGAAGGGGTGTGATTAAAGACATGACTATTGCTACCGGTGGACATCTCGCCAGTGATAAATTGAAAATTTCATCCCAAACCAAATTCCTACCGCTCGTTTCGGTTCTTTTGAAATACACTTCCTTTGTTCAAGACGTCGCTACCTCCAAAATCTCATAACGTGGTACATATTTCATATTGCCAGCCCAAAGTCCCCGATGCTGTTGCAACAAGAAGAAAAGAGTTACATACCGCTGTCAATTAGGGGGGTGTCCTTATACAAAGGAGCAAAGACCCCTTGCGTGAGATTTGCCCATTATTAAGTGAGAAAAAGAATATCTTAGTTTAAGACGTCTAGGATGAGTCGTTGTCGGGGCGTACCGAATGCTTTGCCTTCTAGTTGACTAGACAGTGAAGATAAAGTGTACCAGACACATCTACCAGATTATTTAAAGCCAAGTTTAGAAAACAGACCTGTGAGATATATTCATTCATGGGTCACCGCTCTTGTGTAGCGCTGTTTTTAAAAGCGACGACGAAACGACGTCTGTGTTTGTTTAAATTTAACGTCGTTACGTTCCGATCACCAAATGTATCAGCTACACGTGAATCGGAAATATTTTGAGAATTCCTCGCGTACCAATTGCACCGCGTTAACAATCTTAGAACAACACGATTCGTTTGAAGACTCATAATTTGTGACAATGGCCTACATAAAATGGACGTCCTGATGACCAATTTGCAAGACAATGAGCATTACAAGTCCGTCACTCAACAGTGATTCCTTTCAAAGCAGACATCCTAACTACTAGAGACGACTCTTAACTACGAATTATGTATTTGGACTCAGGATACTCGACATATTGTCCAACAATTACAATTCAACTCGAAATACAAACCTGTTAAATATTATTCAACGAGATCTGATTACCATTCAAGACTTCAACTGTCAGTTGACCATTACTATAATATACCTTTTTCAAGATACTATATTAATTACATATCGTTTGGTAGTGTAATAAATAAAATACTCAACTCGGTTCCGTGTGAAACCATTTTTATTAAACTTGTGAATAGTTTGGGACAACGGCCTACATAAAATGGACGTCCTGGTGACCAATTTGCAAGGCAATGACACACTTCCCCTTAGCCGGACACTAGCGAACTAGTCACTCGTTTAATAAACATGATAACACATGGAAGCTCGTTTAGTATTCTCTATTATATCGGATCGGTTTTTCTTGTTTTTGTATTGGTAATTATATCAGTTTTGAAACTGTAACTAATGCATGTTAGAACGAGTCATGTGTTTTTGCGGTGCTATTTGGAATTCTCATAACTTGCATCTACATAAGCGGTACCAGATAGAACTGATAAACTCTTTGCTTGGTTTTGAGGCATGATATTTGGTGTGGTTGGGTGGATTTATTAACTGATGGAATTCCTTCAAGTACAGTACATGAAGTAGAAATGTACCAATGCCGGATTGATCTGAAACTAAAATGTAAAACAAGTATGCTTAATTCTGACATACTATCATCACTGTTGATACTTGATAGCCAGATAATGTTAACTGTTTTCTTCTTATCTGTATACAACACAATTAGATATATCATTAAATACAAACAGCTGTGTTCGGGCAAATCAATCATATTGATAACAAGGAGTTTGCTTTAGGTAATCGTCATGCCAAACAGTGTATGCACACACATCAACAGGTGTTGCAATACTTTTGAAAACTATGATTTATTGTCGAAACTTGATAGAGTGGATTCAAGTCTCATTTGTCTTCCTTGAAAATGAAAAGACCAGTCATTTTCATTGTCAATTACGCTTTAATTGAAATGTCTAAAATACAAAGTCATTAAATATAATATTCCGCTTGAGATTTGTTGACAGAGTGTTGAATATCACGTTTTATTCGTTATTTATCAAGGCAATTTGTTCTCCTCGTCGTCTTTTTTAAAGCTGCCAAAGCTTCGTCATTTATAGTTCCACTCGAGCTGTGGGACAGACATGTTAAGTGTATTCTTCAGGGCTCTGGCAGTTCCATTCCTTCATCGTGCCCACTTAACAAGCCGACCTTTCTCACAACGAAACTCATACCTTAAATTATTTCTTTGATATAAATTTAACTGCATGATCAACAAAGAGGCAAAGCCTACTTGAGACTGGGGCAGTGAAGGACGGGAAGAAACTTGAAACCTCTTTAGACAACAAAAAAACATGTTACAAATCACTGCTGGCAACTAACTTGCTTTAAATACTACGGATTTATCTCTATTTGAGCAATGAGCACCAATCAACGGCTAGACAGCCCTCTAATGATTGATTGTCTTCTTTGACGTCCGCGCGATTCGTGGCACGTTTCGAGTAGAACTTAAGAACCGAGGCAATGATGTTAAAAATGAACTCGAATTGGTGTGACATCCACTAGGATTAGTTTAAACATGTCACTTTTACACATCAGTAAATCTATTAGTTCACGTAGCATGCAGGTGACAACATTTCCTATTATCAATGGCAAAGATGGAAAACAATTAACAATACCTATCTCAACGATGAACTGCAACTAAAACATTACTTTAAAAAACTCGATCTACAATGTGACATGCCTCTGTTTAGACCTCCGCTATGATGCTACCATATGGGACATGGATTAATAGTGAATGTACACTTCAAATATTTTTCTTTGGTTGGGCAGCTGTGCGGGAAGCCAATATGACGAGACAGGAGACATACCCGCAATAGTGTGCCTTACCGTAAATTGTTCGCTTCAATATGTCACCCATCACGTTGATAAATTGACTTGCTATATAGAAACACGCATTACTTTCAAACGCATAAACCGTTTGAGTAAAATGTCGCGTATATGGGTGGGTCCTTGTAACTTGATACATTCCATTTTTCCGTGAATAAAAACAAGGTATTTTTTTTAAAAACACAATCCGTGTTCACTCACTCGTTCACTTACATTTACTCTTGATACGATAGATATTTGTTCTAAGGATACTAACGTTTTTCATAATATAGAATGACTTTATAGTACAGTATAATTAAAGAATCGTGCAATCTTTCTAGAACAGTAATTCACCACTCAATGCGGGTGTGGAGCCTCACGCATACTATAGAATACTAGTACTAGTATACGTTTCTATGTGTACCCATCAGTTTAAATATGTTTTAAAAAATAAATAAATATTGTTGTATGTATCGTTTCTCATTCAAACGTCCTCCAAAATGATACTTTTATTGACGTCCAACTACAACACCCAAATTCCAGGCGGTCGGATTTCGTTTTAAAATGTCTATCACTCGACTGCTATACAATTTCAATATATTTACATTTAAATGATCGAGCCATAAAGTTACCACACATGTCCTCAGTGAAATGTCTGTTTTGTATGTAGTGTTATTGTACTTAAATATACACAATGCTCAATGCCTGCATGATTTAGCCATGTGGAAGACCAATGCTTGTATGTAACATAATCATATTCGTTCTCATGATTACGTCCTGCTTCATACTGTGAAATAAACCTATACAGACATATTTTATTGGGTATAAAACCAAAGGGTGAACATAAATTCGTGCCTGTGAAGCGTCAGTGGTAACACAGGGACATACGAACATTTAGCAATGAATATTACATTGTACCCGTATGCACATTCTGCCAGAACGTTGTCACAGGAGTACATGTAATATAAAATGTGATAATGTCTTCTGAACATTTCTCAGTGGGGAACGGGATAGATTCTGAATGATATTAAAAAAAACACCCCACAATTCGTCAGTCTTTCAGAAAATTTAAATGGGGCATTCATATCGTAAAATTTTCAACTTTCCGTCAGCTTGGAGTCAGGCAGGGAAATAAGCTCCAGCCATTACTATTGATGTTAAACAGTTAAAATATAATATCTCTTACCAATTGATTTTTAACAAAAGTTAGGTAAGCACATTATGTCCGCAGGGTATCCGATAAATCCCGTGCCAGTATATGTGTTTAGTGTAGTTCTGCAGTGATGTGTTTGATTTATAGGGTTATAGTACGACCAGCAGACGTTGACAAAGATTGTCCCTTTCAAACATCAGCTTTAGTTGGTCCCCGAAGCGTAGTAACGACGCATACGATGTATATGTAAAAAAAATTAGACCGCTTTCATCCCTCCCTGAAAGGTCGGTTAATAGAATAGCCCCATTCTACACGGACAATAATTTAGCAAGAATATCATGTTAGGTGAAATAATCATAAGAAAATTTTAATGGGGCGTGCCTACGACATCATCTAACGCCTGGACTTCTTTTATCCCGGAAAGGCAGGGTGACAATGCTCAAAGGAGTCGAATTTGATGAAGTTTCAACCAAGCGGGTTTAGATACTCCACCATGCAAAGTAAATGCAGTGAAACGCAGCATACAGACCGCTATTGTAGCTCCGTTTTAATATGTATCCGTGTCATAATTCAATCGGTGTTCTTAAGTACACATGGCAAATTGGTTAGTTAAGTTGAAATTTGATCACCCCTTAAACACATAGTGTGTATATGTAAATGCGATAATCCTTATAATCCAGGAAGCAGAGGTTAATGTGGCCATTACATTGATGAGGAAAAACATTTGCAATCTTTACCCGCATTCATTTCTATGACGTTCATTTCCATAGATCGACATAGTTGTGAGGTGATTGTACTCGGTGTCCTATTTTAATAGATGATATATTAAATTCCATATAATTCGTCATTTCACCCTGGTTTCTCACACACAATGCAGACATTCACATGATGGCATTCAGTTTAATTGTGAAGACGCTGCATGCACAATGATCTTGAGGCTATTACAAGAATGTGTACTGGGTAATAACAAACTGTATGTAACATAGTAGGTGCACTTTGCCATGTAATGAAGGTTTGTTATTTTCATTCATTTAAGACTCCTTCTTTTTTTTTGCAGTTGCCAAACGACCTCGACTGGATCCAGTAGGCACCGATTCCGATAGTGCCGCATCTTCACCAAATCCCGACTCTCAACCAGGATCTCCCGAGATTTCCGACAAACCAAAGCTCGCTTTGAGAAGAAGCCCTTCCCCCGCTCGCAGCCTCTCGCCAAAGAGGTCCCCAGAACCATCACACACGCCAGTCGACCATCTTCGCTCTTCCTCCGACTACCTCCATAAGTCAACCGTGGACGATCTCAGATTCTTTGCAAGCGCAGCAGGCGCGGGAAAGAGGCCGCCGATCGAGATGATGTGCCGCATCTTCCCGCAGATGAAGAGGAACGTGCTCCAGCTTATTCTGCAAGGGTGCGGGAACGACATGGTCCAGGCCATTGAACAGGTGCTCAATAACCACGGCGAGCAGACGGCATCCGCTTTGAGTCAGACGGTACCCTCCGCCAGTTTATTCCAACATTCCTATATGAACTCGTCCCTAACATCGTCGTCATTGAAGTCGGCTTTCTCCCCGATCTCCGCCCCGCCCACAGCCCATCTGAACTCTATCCGGTACACATACGGAAGCGGGGGTCGAAGCCTGGCCCTGGCGATGCCCTACCCTCCCGTTATGCCTGGGCTCGCCCTCGGCTCCCCTTATGGCTACAATGGACTCGCCGCAACCAATAAGGCATTCCATTACGCAATGTACCCGTGCTGCACGAATCCCACGCCGCATTCAGCAGATAAACCGACGGGGTGTCTGAGCGATTAAACGTCTCCATCGTGTGTTGAACTGTGTCTCATAACCACATGTGTGTATGTGTGTGATGGTTGCACAAAGGAGTGAACTTGGACACTGTGTTACTGAATCTCATTGTTCCCCTTGTAGAACATATTCACGTTTCGCACAATACGTATGCCATTGCTAGAGAACATTCATGTACGCTGTATCACAAGCTACCCGAATGTCTGATAATTATGTCCATTCTCATTATGCCGTTCAAATCCGGTGTTAACGATGTATTAAGTCTCAATATAAATAATGCCATTCCTTTGATGAGTCTAATTTTGGTACTATCGTACAGAATGTTCCATACAAAAAAAATGAAACGCTTTTAGGAATTGAAACTCTTATAATATTATTACCTTTCAGTGTTAACAGAAGAGGTATAGACATCCACGTTCACACCCATTGCTATGTCTACCTTTAAGCCTATCAAATCATGTCAGTTCAATTCTCCGAGACGATAAAATTATGTCTTAGACGGGATGAATTGCAGACGTTATTTGGAGACATACTGCAGACGTAATTATTCAAATATTTGAATGTATGTAAACATGCCACCGATAATGATACGCAGAGATCCTGCTATCCTCGTAAGGTTTTAATATCGAATAATATTATACGAGTTGAAATATTAAATACAGGGGAACGTGTGTACTAATTTATTGAAACATGAAACCTTTCATAATTATTAGAATAGAAAATCTTCATACATCCCATAACCGGCAATATTGTAAACTGCTAATAAATGTCAAGTTTAATGTAATAATGATGGATCAGCTGACCATAACGAACCAATCGGTGACCAGGGATAGAAACTTACTGGAAGCGATCGATACTTCCTATAAGGTATCGATTGATTTCAGACAAGCACTATCTCCTAGCCTGTATTGGGTGAGAAATAGTATTATTCAATATGCTGTCCAATGTAATTGAGAATGTAACGAGGGCATTGTACAACGTAATGGCTGTCTCTGTGTTGGGGTATTGGACTGCATTTGCTGGACCGTTCTTTGCGGACAAGGTCTCCTGTAATATATGATATGTCCTTTGTTATTGACAGTTTGAAGCTGTTCTTTAGCTTCGTTAGCATGTTGTGATATATTATAAATATATATATATATATATAGGATGACAGACAGTGCAGCCATCATGTACGTTTTTGCCCACATTATTTATTGTAAATAATATATGTTATTTGACGACGGAAGCAATAAAACTTACAAGTTAAACAAACATGTATTTTGTTTTTGTTACTAGTATTATAATTTCTGACTCGTCTATCATGACATAATTATATAAATGCGACATCATTTTTCTGAGTATTTGTATAGTAAACGTCGTTGCACTCCCGGAATAATTATTAGGAACATAAGGTTCTTCCTAGAAATTCCTATTGAGGTCAACTTGATTTGACATTATGAACTCCAATTTTCATTCATCCAGCATCCAGGAAGTTAATTTAAAGTACATACTTTTACGATCTCTATGCATATTCTCCAGGAAGTTGATACTTTCGACTGTTACTATGTTACACACACACACACACACACACACACACACACACACACACACACACACACACACACACACAACTCTTAGCCAATCATTTGATGATATTGAAGAGTCAGAAATATCTTGAAGTAGTGTTTTTAATTGAATGAGCTACATGACTTACACTTCTGCGCACGCGCACATACACACACACACACACACACACACACACACATACACACACACACACAGACACACACACACACACACACACACACACA
>JAULBO010160071.1:0-12500 GCA_032355325.1 Clypeosectus delectus
CTTACGACTTATTATACAACCGATCGATAGAAGCTCGTCGTGCGACCGATCGACCCGTGTGAGTCCACCTTTAGTCTCGTCTGGAAACCATTTCCGTTCTCAGACTTCCGGTGAAGTCTAATCGGGGCTATAGCTAATGATGCTTGCAATGGTTACTATGAATGCCGTCTGTATCATGGCGTACGTGTGTATATGACTGCGTAGCGCATTTAGATCGTTCACCTGTTTTTGTCACTGGATTTTGAAATAATCTGGCTATAAGGATGTATAACTCAACGTTCCCCCATATTCTGTTTGTTAATGGAACTTGCCATTTAAACTGTAAAATATAATACATCTGGCTGTACCAATTTAAGCTGAGCTTCTGCTGTGGCAATCATCATGGTAAAGCGAAACCAAGTGTTGCTTCGAGAAACAGCAGTGTCTGGAGTGAGGCATTAGGACTCAACTCGAAGTGTAAAACTACGGATCAACGTGTTGCTATATTCCTACTTACTAGTATATGTTCTTGTTGTATTACTTTCGCTATTAACGTTAACTGATAACTTTAAAGGTCATGAAGACTATCGTAGATGTAGTTCCATTCATTTACATCAAAACACAACACAAAACGAACAGAACCTTTATTTCACTAACACCATAGTAAGCCTATACATGTAAACATAAATGATAAAGGGACGTTACACTTGATAAATGAAATGGTAACACAAAATATATTTAACTTTTAAAGATTTTACTAAAATTAAGTATTTTCATGTTTTGCATTATTAAAGAAAATTACTATCACGGCTTTGTTTACATAGTTCATGGTCTTACGTAATTTTACCTGCAACTATATATGTACATTTGATGTGTCTACACAGGTATACATGTATTGGATAACCAACTACATTTTCCACATAACACACTGGTTTTTAATATTTTCATATCTTAAATGATTATTGCTACATGTACATGTATAAAGCAATAATTATCTTGTATTTTGGAACATCATGAAACGTTATTCTCAACAGGTTCAATGATTAGAGTTATCCACCTTAGACTATATATAATTGATATGTTACAGTATTCGTAATTACAACGATTATTGGGGTTTTATCTGAAATTAACTGAAATGGAATCGTACCTATTCTACAGCTGTGAAACTATATTTGGAGGTACGAAAGTGATTATATGTATGCTATGTGCATGTACTTTGCAAGTTTGCCCCAAAACGACAACTTAATCTGATAGTATGCCTTTCACGGTTTGCATTACGAACATATTACTGAAGTAATGAACAATGCTAGCCAAGGTATAAGGCTTGGGAACTGAGAGGTGGCTGTATCAGTGCTAGGCACGGTGCAGCGTTTGATATTAGTAAATATGATTCTGTCTTCCAATGCTTGAGTGACGGGAGAGAACTTACTCAGGAATCCGATAAATATATCACGATCAAGATCACCTGAAAATAGATTGAGTTAAGATTGTACAGTATTATATATATCGCTAGTTTCAATGTATGTCATAATGTGTCTGTGAGTGTGTGTGGTATGTGTCTGTGTCTGTGTGTGTTTACATCAAACTCGAAATATTGGTAGTCATGACCATTTCTCTCCCGGAAGACATACCATATAGATGGTGCTTAATGGTGTTGTTCTTGATCACAGCATAACCATCACCCCCGGCAGCAAGGTACGATGGTATGATGATCTTGTACACGACATCCGGTTGGATATCTTCGTATTGGGGAACACTGCACTGCGTGCACAAAGCACGTGCTCTTTTCACGCGCTGACCCACGGGATAAGAGAGGTCGTATTCAACCTTCAGTCCTGGAAAAAAGGTCTTAATTTACAGGTCAGATACACAGGGACTTGTAGAGTGGTCCCAGTAGATCTACGTCGGACTGTCAAAACCAGTCAACATAACTTTTTTTACAAACTTAACCAAATAAAAAAATAAAAATATCCAAACGTTTGTTCGAATAGTAATGCATAATTTTGATTTCAGTTATTAAAAGCAACCCAATTCTAAATTTCATCATATTCGTTCTATTCACAGAGAAAGACTTATTGTTGGGAAATACCATGTTTTGGTATTGGCTATTTTAGCGTTATAAAGTTATGTTAGATTTTTTTTTTTTCATATGTTTTTTTAGATCTACTTATTATGAAGACAAAAAAATAAAATATATATTTAAAAAATAATAAAAAATACAAATACAAATAATTGCTTGCAAGCACATGATGCTGACGCTCACCGGAATACTGCAGGAACTCGCCATAGTCCCCTTCCTGAACCCTCCTGACGGAATGTTCCATCGCCTCCAGGAGATGTCGACCGCGGAGCTCCACTATGTCCACAGTGTGACTGAACGGCAAAACTGTCGTCGCATCGGCAATGGATATATCCCCTGAAAGTGTCACACATGGAGCATTATGTCATCTAGGAATTAATATAGATATGCTGGAATCGTATAGTCGTTTCAAAATACAAATGTTCAACAAATCAACGTATTGCTCAATATTTCAATTAAATCTGCGATTATAAATTATTTGTCCAACTGAAATTATGTTTTCGACTCATTAATTTAACACGGCTCAGAAATCCGACATCATGCAGTGTTTTAGCATACTAGTATCTAACTATGCCATCGACGCCATTGGTTCGTGACTACGCGAGCGTGATGGTGCGTGCACACCAGCGGCACAAACCTTTCGGTATGGAGTTACGGATTCCTCCAGAGTTGAGGATGGCTATGGACACGTCATTCCAGCCTAGGGAGTCCGAGAAACGGAGGTTCTGCAATACCATGGCGTCGGTAAGCACATTGCCTGCAAATGACAGGTGTTAGAGGTGCACATGGCGGTTTTCCCAAGATGTCCATGTTGGATGATAGCCTAGATGGGAGAGAGAGAGAGAGAGAGAGAGAGAGAGAGAGAGAGAGAGAGAGAGAGAGTGTGTGTGTGTGTGTGTGTGTGTGTGTGAGAGAGAGAGAAAGCAAGCATTAAACAAACACAAACATATCATTTTTCATGAGTGACAAGCATGAGGATTGTGTGGTAAGCATAGATGGTACTAGCTTCACGTCATTACGTAGCGCTGTTGGCAGAAATTCAGCCATTATGTAGAACAGTGTGGCAGTCGAGTTCCCCCTTAGTTCAGTATGACATTACCAATGAAGGCCCGCGTGTGTTCTCGTTCCACTGCGCTTTAAATAATTATGATGGAAAATATTGTGTTCTGTTGGTATGAATAACATTATAACCGTTTTTATTACAGTTTTGTGGATCTTCTCGAGTCTAATATTGATAATAATTTCTAGTAATTGGCTATTGTTCTGAAAGAGATTATGTCATTCGATAATTATGAATATGTTGCTACATTTATACCGATTAGGCATAATTCTTTCCGTGTTATGCAACAACGAGTACTGCCATCAAATATCGTTACCGTATACCTATTTCACATACTGGTTCTATACCCGTTTGTAATGTCACGAAGTCATTAGTATTCTGTACAGTGTAGCTGTATCTACTTTCCACTGCCCGTATATAAATATAAAAGTTGATAATTAATATGCGAGGAATATGAACAGTGAGAAACAAAATAAATATAAATACTATATTGGCACACGAACATGGTTCACTTGTAACTAAAACCTGATAGGTAACATTCTATATTTCAGCACAATTAAAAATAATAATGTCATTAATTTTGATTCATGATCAGGAGAGATTTCATTTTATATTTATATGTAGATTATTAAATTTTATTGCATGATTTTCAGACACTTCATGAAATGGAACAGATGATGGACATGCATATAACGTTAAACTGTTGTAGCGTGGAGTGTTCTGAAAAACAGATTAATGTAATTTCAGCTAAATAATGTTAGATCAGTTTCACACAGAAACAACTAATCAATGTTTAATTACATTACCAGTTTTTCAACATTCTCTCTAGAGTTTCTACGTTTCTTCTATTGTTGAAACTGCTTTAGCTTCTGTAGTGCATACTTGTCACTTCCCTTCTCACGAGAAATCATTTGACCCCCCAAATCATGACACAAATAAATAGTCAGTATTCTGGAAATTTCAGCAAGTTTTCATTTCCTGCTACACGCATCCTCTGTGATTTAATTTCGAGTTTACGAGGGTGATTTCCGAAATGTTTAATTACTGTCATAGGAACCCCAAAATATCGATCACGGTCGGGATTGAAAGTCGTGTTTCTGATATTTGTAATCAGGCTGATATATCTGAGAACAGTCTCGCCAGTACAACAGTTGTACTGCCTTCAAAGGAGCCCACTGAATGCCTTTGGATTTCTAAATCAGAAAATGTATATATACAAGACAGGCGTTCAGATTCCTTTAGAGAGCTGTGACTTGGTAGGCTTACTTCCATGGAAACCTACATCGCAAGTTATATCTACACCTGTTACATTGTATGGAACGAATGTTATCCATCAGGGATGTTTGCAAGAAAAAAAAGGTTTCACACAATTAATATAAATTATAGAAAATGTTTACATAATTTATACACGTCCATCCCGTTGTAAGAAATAGTACATACTAAGGACCCTCAAAATACTAGTAGCTATTTTGGAAAGTCTACGGCTTCAAAACAAGCATACAGTATTATAGATATGATACACATTAGAATGATTATCGAAATAATAAATAAATCGTATATTTGTTTAGTAAACATGAAAGAAATATGACAAGCGTTAAGTATGATACTTTATGAATGGTCATAACTTACTTATAATTCTTACTCGTCAAATTAGTCGCTAAGTTTTATTCTGTGATTGAATAAGAAACGACTCACCTCGCATTAAGATAGATCCACTGTCGATCAAATAAATCACAACTTTACACAGGCATGCATGTTGTCGGTATTATTCACAAGACAACATGTCAGCGACCCCCAGAATCAATGCACTGGCAGGAAAAGAGGCAACTCATCGAACTTAAACGCCCGCGTTCCAGGCACGTCTTCATTCGCCCGCATTCTTCGCTGATAAAGTCTACAACAACATCTCTGTCAGGCAGCGCGTGCGCGTGTGTGTAGCCTACATGTCTTGTGTCTTGTGATCATCTTCGTTGATTGGGCGATCTCAGAAATCGGTCACTCTACGATACGCGGGCACCATAAGTTAACGTTTATTACTTCCGGTAACGTTTAGATTTGTGAATTACTTATAAAGCCGAAGATCGTTCATTACCGTGTGGATGGATGGATGGTTACGTTAGTGAATGCTGTCGTCCTGTAGAATCATAATACATAGGTTCGAGTCTCCTTTGATGTAGATAATGATGTACAGTCTAGTCTACAACACTGGTAGGCCTACTGCCAACGCGCCTTCTAAGATCTTAGTAACGTGGAACAGACACCGTACGAGGGTTAATATACTAATGCCCTTGAAAGTATACCTGAAATTCTGATACACTAGTATGCCATCCATTAATGACAGAACAGCGTTAAACACACACACACACACACACACATACACACACATATACACACTCACACACACAAACACACACACACACACACACACACACTCACTCACACACACACACACACACACACATACACATAATGGGTTTCTAGTAGATAACACCAACAATTCTGGTTGAAAAATTACCAACATTTTATCATGAATATGAATATTAGTTTTGCAACTTGAGACGCGGTTTTCTGTCATCACATGTCATAATAAATGGAATTTGAAAACACCTAAATATAATCGTAATAATATCTTGTCGTACCATTGTGTTCAACCAAATGTCATGGTAGGGCCTAACTAAACCCGTCCTTTGGGATCTGTTCGAGTTAAATCAGTAGTTACGCGTGTTTCTTTCTGATCGAGGTCATGCAAGGTCCTTGGGCAATTGGTAAATGAAGATTACATTCGTTTGTATTATCACCCGAAATTATAGAATTACCTACGTTTCTTCTTCTACATTACTCTCGGGGCGAACAACACTGTATATTTGAAATGTATATTTATTGCATTTCATTAGTGACACGAGAGAACCAGTATTGATTAAATTGTTATTGGAACACGTGTCCAGGAAATTAATCACAACATGACCTTTGTTTCATGGCCCATGGTACATGTATATTAATGTTTCGGCACGTTAATTTAATTACTACTACTTATATTTTGTGAAGATTCGAATATAATTGTCCACATGTGATCAGTTCATACTTCAGCAGCCCGTTTCACTAACATTCTAGCACGCTAACCTGGCTAGCATGCTAACTTAAATTGAGTCTTTTCAGGCTCAATTTATCCCCTGCCTGCTGGATTAGGCACATACACGACTCTTTAGGGCATCTCAATTTGCCTCCAGCATGTTGAGGGTTAAAGTACTACAAGTATTAATACTAAGATTGATGAAATGGAAAATTGTAAGTTAGCGTGCTACGGCAATTTAGCATGCCAACCGCGTTAGTGAAACAGGCAGCAGATGAACATTCCAAAGCTGACGTGGTTTGTTAAGAGAATCTCACATGGGACTTTTATTTTATATAGCTCTAAAAATAAAGTAAATACGAAGCATTCATGAGAAATATAACAACGATATCAAAACACTCGAGTGTGAGATTCTATTTATCATTCAATAATATAACTAGAGCAATATTCTTGAAACACTCAAATGTTGATGAAAACGCGTAGAAATAAAACAAAATATTTACAAGTGAATGCGTCTTAGTATTAAAGCCCAACCCAGTTTCGAGAATGTCAAATATGAGAAAGACGAAACCACGACTGATGTTAAGATGGGGTCTATTGAACTGCATTAGCTATTAGGAAATTGCAACACAAAAAAGAGCATCTAACATTAACTCTCATCTTGATGTTAGGTGCGAATGCCTCACAGCGATGTGAATAATAAATCACACGACAATAAGGACCGATCATAACCATTAGAAGAGGTATGTCTTTAGCGATATCAAATTGATAACTCCTAAGAGATGTCATTGTAACTATTGTAAATATCTTCTCTCAGAGCAAGTATTGGGTGTTAAGTATTTAATATATTATACCCTTTCCATCTCATTCATTATTCATAGTGCTAGATAATAATTATAGAATTATCGTTTCTGAATAGAAAACGCGAGTCTGGGTTCACAGGCGAGCTGAATGCAGCAATATTCGAGTGATAACCTATATTATATATAATTGCCTCATGAATATTATGGAAATCGTGACCTCTCCTGTTAGATATCCCAGACAAGTGTCAAAACGTGACAGGTCAAGCCTTACAGCCCCGTATGCACCATTGCATGCAAGACATGCATTCGATATCAATTATTTAGACATCTGTGAATAAATGTACTATAGTGTAGTGTTATTACTTGCTTGCCTGTCGTTATTTTGGTTAAGCCGTAGAAAGCATTAAAGGCATACTATCACGGCTTTGTTTACATATTTCATTGTCTATTTTTACCTGAAAGTAGGTACAGTTGATGTGTCTACACAAGTATATGGAGTAACCAGCTACATTTCCCACATATCCCACTGGGTTTTAATATTTTCATAGTTTAAATGAATTATAGCTACGTAGCTATAATTATCTTGTCTTTTGAACATCCTGAATCGGTATACCGACGAGTTTCAATTATTAGAATTATCCCCCTTAGAGCATTAGACGATAGATTGAAATGTTATACGTATTTACAACGATTATTCGGGCTTTACTGCAATGGAATCTTACCTATCCTACAGCCGTGAAAAGATATTTGGACGTACAAAAGTGATTATAGGTATGCTATTGCGCATGTACTTTGCATTTTTAACTCCAATTCGCACCAAAACGACAACTTAATCCGTGATAGTATGCCTTTAGTGCAACATAAAAATCGCTAAACCACCACCACCCCAAACTTTATCTATGTCATCAATGCCAAAACACTTGTCTCCGACCCTGCGATGTTTGAGTTGTGTGCCAGTGCCCGTCTACTGATAATCTACAAATCTTCTAAACGTGAAATTTCCTTCCCGAGGCTTTATTGCGCTAATTCTCTGACTCATGAACGCGTTCAAATTATGTGTAGATTAGACATCGGTCTGATATAGAGTCTGATGTAGAACATGTCTTGGCGCTATAATTATGTTTTAAATGCTGCGGACAAACGTTTATAAGGAAGACCGTGCACGTTCCTGTACACACATCCATTGGCTGTATACGTGGCTGTCGTAGCCAACTTGATCCAACTTGATCTACATGATACCAACCCTATAATATTACCCCTCGTCAATACCGCGAACAGAAACCTCCTTCAACTTGACGTCCATTCTCCTTCAGGGAAGAGCTTGGCTGTCATTAAGACTGACACCAGTGACATGCATGCTATTCGTCGACAGCGCATTAGAAGATGTATAAAATAGTCGTGTACAGATAACGACGTTTTTAGAACGCCAGTGTTTGTAAAGAAAATATATTTTATATAAATACTAAAAACAAATTTGAAACACGTCAGAGAAATATAGCGATTAGCAGAAAGAGCAGAACAGTGAAAGAAGATTTTGTTTGAATTGAGATGCGCCACTTGTATCTAATGCTTCAAACGCGACGTAATTAAAGTCATTGTTTCCGGTTGTATATTATGTCATCTTGACCATCTGGGGTGCGTTCAATGTTTCACAGTCTTATAAGACCGCTTACTAAACTGGTCTTTGTCTCAAGGATCGTATGAACCGTATAAGGGACACGGAACCAGTTTAACTCAGCGGCTTACGCATCCTTTGTCTCATTGAACGCACCCCAGGTGTGGTACGGTGAATGATACCCAGTTACAATATGCCATGCCATTATGTGTTCCTTGGGTGAAGCAAGTATTCTCCTAATGTTTTCCTTAAACGTGTCTTGTTCGTCGAATAATTACACCGCAGGATTGCGATTCTTGCATGAAACATAATCTAGTATATATGTATAGCATTCCTCTCTGATTTATGAATCCCTGGACAATGAACATATACTGTAGGAGGGCCTCGCTTTTCTGAAAATAGACACGTACACTGTAGGTTCTCAACTTCATCTTGCTAACACTATCAAGAGAATGTCGGATGTTATTCATGTACATAATCTAATGTCGGCGAGTCTGCCCTTCATAGACATAATTTAAATGTTTCAGTTTTGACTCACATCGCCACGCGGCTGAGATATGTATCGTGGTTGGACACACAATATCGATATTTATACCGATCCTGTGTATACATTTAGACAGGAGCAAGTATTGTATTTGACAAGTATTGAGCATGTGTTCGCTGTTTATGTCAGAATTATGAAGTGATAATCTATACATGTAACATTATACATGCGATGAATAATTTATGAATACTGCAGACGTCCTAAATTCTAGGTTGTTACGCGATGGGTAATTGTGGGACGATGCAACCCGTAACAATTACATGTTGCGCTATATCCCCGCATTACAGCTGATGTGCATCTACCTTGACAGTATAGTTACAGAAGTCTATCCCTTCTCTTGACGAGGTCCAGCAACAGTGCTGTGACTGTTAGAGACATCACCCACGTATATGTCACTGTGTGATGTGATTTGACTATTCAGTGGAACCTCGATCTCTATCGCATACGTCCACTCTGCTTGTCACAAGACAGACAGGTTTCAATGGAGTATACGAGAGTCCGAATAAACGTGATGCGAGGCAGAGCTGTGCTTAGAGGAAGGGACGTGCTCTGTATTCGAGCAGTGTCGAGAGGGTTGATGGTACTAACGTCTTAATCAGAGGTAGAGCCGTACTCAGCAGTACGGGCCTGTTATAAAATAGAATAGGTAGAGCCATCCTCAACGATAGGGACGTGGTCAGAGGTAGGGACATTCTCAGAGGTAGAGACACACTCAACGATAGTGACATTTTCAGAGGTAGAGACATACTAGTAGTACTCAACGATAGGGCTAGGGACGTGCACTCAGAGGTAGGGACATTCTCAGAGGTAGAGACATACTCAACGATAGTGACATTTTCAGAGGTAGAGACATACTAGTAGTACTCAACGATAGGGCTAGGGACGTGCACTCAGAGGTAGGGACATTCTCAGAGGTAGAGACATACTCAACGATAGTGACATTTTCAGAGGTAGATACATACTAGTAGTACTCAACGATAGGGACGTTCGCTCAGAGGTAGGGACATTCTCAGAGGTAGAGTCGTGCTCAGCGGTAGGTATGACGGTATGTGCTCAGAGGTACATGTAGAGCCATACTCAATGGTATGAACGTAGTCAGAGGTAGAGCCATATTCAGCGGTAGGGACATGTTCAGAGTTAGGCCAAAGCTCAGTTTTAGAGCCGAGCACAGTGTCAGAGCCGTGCTTAGCGGTAGGGATATGCTGAAAGGTCGTGCTCAGAGGCAGGTCGAACTCGGAAATAAGCAGTCGCTGGAATTTCGCTTGGCAGGAAAGTGTACGCAAACGATTATTTGAGTGTAAGTAAATTATTAAGCTAGCCGATATTATTAAACTACACGTATGTTGTCCACACCTAATACTAAAACACGAATACCTAGTCGCTATGGCTCGCCTGCCTAGCTAGCCAAGACCCTGGCCCGTGATGCAGGACGTCGAACATGTTCACGAACAGCAGTTCACGGACAGTGTTTCAGTGCAATACTTCCGAGAAACATTCTCCATCCGTGATGTTTCCATGGTGATACACCGAGACCGTCCTTCCCGGCATTCCGACACCGTTACGTTAATCACATCCGGAAAGAAGAACGTTTTCATATGAAATAAAATAGCTTGATTTATCAGATGTCATATCCTTATTCGTTGTAGGTGGATCATAAAACCACACGAATATAGGCCTCCCTTTGTTAGCGTGGCTGTTACGGATTCAGTAAATCAGTCATTATCAGGTCATTTGAATGCTGTTTCTAGTGAGTCCAAGATTCATCATACTTAAGGCTAGCGTTTAATGGTAATTTGTAGTGTTTTAATTGTCTAATGGAAGCATATATATTATGTGTATACAGGTCTGTTGATGAGGAAACTGTACTATCATAGTGTGTAGAGTTACACGTACATGTAGGTTTTTGGGAATTGAGTAAAAGTAAGGCATAGGAAATTACCAGCGGGAGGGCGAGCGTAGAGAAAGATGGCGATATGCATCCTCAACCCCCACCCCCACATACCCCACCCCCACATACCCCACCCCCACATACCCCACCCCACACGCACAGATATAAGGTAGAATACTGTATCGATATATTTATTCAAAACTTGGTAACTATTATAAATACTAGTAGTCATTACCGTTTCCCAAGGCAGATTAATATTGGACGCTTACTTCGAAAATCAACAGGAATATTTGAAAATGTCTGAAGCCAATCTTGATTTTGAAAGTTTAATTCGTAAATGACTTCAAGCGAGCAAATCTCCTGTTGATAGCCAGAACGTGTAAAATCGACAAATGGTTGTCTTCTCAGGGTGTACGGAAGAGTTTATACAAAGTGATTTTCCCAGACACATTCATGGGCTGACTATGTTGGTTCAAGTCCACGACCACAGGCTATTCTGCGATCTCTTGTCGTCCTGGAGACTCGGACCTTATACTTGGAAGACAAATGTTCCCCAAGGGAAGAGAACGGGTTCTATTATTACCCACATAACAACAGGCTAGATATTCCTGGACGCAAATCAATTAAATCAATGTTTTGAGAGAGAAAAAAACACCGCTTGAAGGAAAACTTCATGGAATCCTTGGAATATACATTGATGCCACACGGAATGTATATTGATGCCACACTGAATATACATGTCCATTGATGCCACACGGAATATACATGTACATTGATGCCACACGGAATATATATTGATGCCACACAGATTACACATTGATGCCACATGGAATATATATTGATGCCATACGGAATATACTTGAACATTGATGCCACACGGAATATACATGTACATTGATGCCACACGGAATATATATTGATGCCACACAGATTACACATTGATGCCACATGGAATATATATTGATGCCATACGGAATATACATGAACATTGATGCCACATATAATATATATGTATGCCACACGGAATATACATTGATGCCACACGGAATATATATTGATGCCACATGGAATATACATGTATATTTTCGCTATGTAGAATAGAATGGAATGCAGTAATTTGTGATAAATATGCTCTATTTTTGTTTTATTCCAATGTTGCCCATTTGCTCCAAATGTCTAAAATATAATTTAGGTCAAATATCAATCTGACGGGATATCATAGTGGGTATACAAGTAACCTTGGCTCGTGGTCTTGCGAAATACCTTTCCCAATATCTGAGAGATGTCAATTACTAGTATTTTATTATTTTAATGACATTGACATCCAACGTTATCAACAATACCTCATTAAACGGTTTATAAAAATGCATGTACGTCTAAATATGTTAAAGGCATACTATCATAGATTAAGTTGTCGTTTTGGAGTGAATTGGAGTTAAAAATACAAAGTGCATGCACATT
>JAULBO010160181.1:0-14629 GCA_032355325.1 Clypeosectus delectus
ATGCATACACTGCATACAAACCGTGATATGAGCCCGTTCTTGAAAGCGGCTTTAAACCCCAATTAACAACAACAACAACATCCATACGACGTTATCAATCTAATGCATATTACCCACCCCCACAACCACACCCACACCCGTCGAATCCATTGCACACCCAACTTCAACAGTTCCGCTATCCCCATTGCAAGAGTTGCACATTCAAAGCTGACATGTGCCTTGATCCTTGGTATCCAATTATATTGTTAACGATAGAAACATTCACAAAGCCATCCAGCCCTTTGCGGCCTTTCATCGCTGGGGAAAGGTTATGCTAAATCATATCTACGTTCAGTCACATTAGCATGGCTGGGGAAAGGTTATGCTAAATCATATCTACGTTCAGTCACATTAGCGTGGCTGAAATGTTGGGTATGGGTTCTGGTCACAGAAATAATGAGCGCACCATTCACAGAGTAATTAGCGTCGAGGTGTTGAAAGTGAGAGGAGTTTAACGTGTTTACAAGCCATTGACTCAAGGTTTCAAGGAGCTAGCTATGATTGGATCAGTTTGAATAATAAGATTTTTCTTAATGCAAAAAAAAAGAGAGTATAGTTGAAGTAACTTAATTAAGGATAAGAAAACTTGGGTATGGGTAATGTTACTCCAATTTTTCCGATGAAACGAAGGTTGTATTATGTATAGAAAACTTTTTTTTTCCTCTTTGGACAATGCGGTTTCATACTTCAAATGAGTTTTGATAAGGGCATCTGGATTCTATGTAACAGCTAATGGATTACTGACAATTTGCGCAACATGAATTGAACGGAATTTCAACAAGCATTAGAGAAAAATATGCGAATTTAGATGTGGTCTATGTAAAAATTATCTTTGAACACGATGTTTCTAATCCATTGGCAGCAAGCAGTATTTTTTCTATAACTACCAACAGGTTCTAGTCAGCAACGTAGTCGTTCTCAGTATTTTTTCTATAACTACCAACAGGTTCTAACTTCTAGTCAGCAACGTAGTCGTTCTCAGTGTTGTTTCTCTGCGTTGAAAATGTGCCATGTTTATGTAAGCTCAGTTGACGTCTCTGTCTCGACTGAGAACTTGGCTATGGTGTCTTTGCTTTCGCCAAAGTAAAGTCTGAAAGCTTTGAATTTGAAAAGAATCGAGAGTAGTACATTTGACGAATCCCCACAGTTATCGAACGGCCGTTTACATACATTACCTGTTCAGTTGTTATAACTTGTTTTAACATATCCTTTCTTCTTGAATATCACATCACATCACATCACATCACACAACAACCCAAACCACTCTCCTTTACTTGATTGTGCAATTGATGTTCTGTGTTCTGCCCTAACCAGACAGATTAAGGCAATGTCATACTATTTTCACAGAGATCAATAACACAAATCGGCTCAACATTTCGGTCTGCAAGTGTCGATCCACAGATACTAAACCAAGAATTGTTTAAACCCTAGGGGTTCCGTGCCAGGAAGGAAATTGACCCCGACGAATTGACAAAACCCAGAACCTGAGGGGCCCTATCTCCCTTGACATAACAGTACAGCCAAATTAAATTTGGTCAACTTTGGCCCCAACATTGATGATAATCAATTGCCAGCAAATTTGAATCGATGGAAATGGAATTATTATTTGAAGTCATTGCATCTGAAATTTGCGACAGTCACTTCTTTGCCCAGACTTAACGGACACTGAAATGTCATTACCGAATCAAGCACCATTTATTGTCATTGATTTTGCAGCAGAACTGTTCGGCGATGTTTCATGGGTTTAAACTGAAGCGATGTTTCATGGGTTTAAACTGAAGCGAAGTGTATGAGTACTGGATCCTGGTACTTGGTGAAGTCCCAGTCACAGAATATATTTCTCCATTTGGAAACTAAATATTTCCGGAAACTTTTCCTGATTGGTGAACATTGCAGCATGTCGGAAGTTCCTATATAGGACTAGGATACTGTTTTTGTAGTATTCTATCTGAAATCGACCTTCAATCCATGAATTTAGAACCAGAATCTTGAAATCTGCTTCAAATTCAAAAGCCCAATTCAACAACAACAAAATCCACCTTTGAATTTATTATTTTGTCAACTTGCTCGGGTTTGCATAGATACTGTGGGTCCGTTGATGCATCTGATCTAAAATACCATCTTTGGAAGCGATTGTACCCGAATCGTGGATCCAACTCCCTTATGAGGCTTCTGAAATAATACCTCTGGTGGTAATTACCTCCAAATGACAGCAAACCTGCTCGTTGTAACCCCAAACTCGTACCTTGCATGGGGAGATCCGAGCCACAGAATCATGGTAGATTTCTCGATTACGGTCATTACAAATGGCTCAGCCTCAATGCTAAGGTTTGACCAAGATGGTTGATGTACAGTGCGTGCAGTGGCAAGACTGTCCTCCCCAAATGTTGTGGTCCTTATTGATTCCTAGGTCCATAACAGCCCGTGTTCTGTATTCCGCTGTGTTTGGACATAATTGCAGAGGAGATAAATAATCGCTTCCAACCAGTTATACCAATCCATCACTGGCAAACTCGAGTCACTTTTATGCCCATACTGACTTAGCTTTGGTAATCTCTTGCACAGTAGCCAATATGTCGCCAAGCCAAGAGACCCAACAAAAAAACAAAATCGCCATCTAACTGGATATTCTCACTCGTTTCTTTCCCCCTACATCTACTGACAGGAAATTGTTGTGCAAGTAATGTTAAATGTGTGTGCTGTAATAGAGACGTGTTCTCGACTACCTGCGGTCTGTTTCCGTTCTGTAGTCAGCAGAACATTGCTGAAATCATGAAAAACACATTTACTCCGCTTATGTACTTAGATAGACTCGTTGATAGTGCAATGGAGGCGGCGATTGGTCGTTAAGAATTAGTTGCCTGGGCTTTCATAATACCAGTAGCTGGACGGATGATGGAACGTTCACAACCGGCCGAAATTGTTTATTCTGTTCATATTTTCCATATCTGAATCGCAGTATGAAATGTATATATATCTCCACTTTATCTCAAACTTCTTCTTTTTTTATTAAATGTAGTGCTTCAAGCAAATTACAGCAGTATCCTCTCAGCTGGTTTCATCTTCTAATTCACTAATAGCTAGATGGTTAAATAAAAATATTTAGGAAATTATCTTTGGTTCGCACCCATCGTAAATGGGCGAAAGACTCCCGCAGCGACGTTAAATGAAAATAATCACTGTATTGCACTCGTGGTTCGTACAGTAGTGCGATCTGATCTGGAGATATGGGAAGACACCTATTATTAATAATATTGACTATGTATTAACTTGTACAATGGCTGTTCTCTGTGCTATATTGAAACTGTTATCGGAGGACATTGCTTTGGCTATTCCAGCATAATGGGAGGTGAATCCGTGGTATGATAGGCAATACACTACCAAATTAATTGTAGTATTGGCAAATTTATTTCGGCTGGCAGAGTGATTGAGGCAGTAGCAGATCTTTCCTAATGGATTAATGCAGCATTATAGATTTTACTCAATCCTATTGCCCGGTGATAACATATACTGAAATATATCGCCATTTTTCAAACACTTGGCACTTGCTATTATAGAACATACACTTGAGACAAGAAATGAAATATGAACCGGCCCGATGACTCGTATCCTTTTGCTGTTAAAGCATGGGTGGTAGAAAATGTCATCATATCAAATAATGTATAGTTGCGAGAACATTATTAAAGTAAGTTTCTTTAATAGGTTATTTGGAGTCATCACATGCTCTTTTGAATGTATATTTTTCTTGTTTAATCAATATATTTAGAATATGTACAACCATTTACTCTTGCTCATTTTGATTTCAGTTAAATAAGAAAACTTATCTTCTTTTCATTTCATATCCAATGTTGAGAACAATGGTACCAATTTATGTTGTATAAATTTTGTTGAACATTTTGTTCTCATCGTAAGCTTGAAGCGTGCCCGATTTCTGTCTATATATTTGTCTCTCTGTCTATATCTCTATCTCTATGTGTCTGTCTCTGTCTATCTATATCTATGTCTCTATCTTCTACCTATGTATCTTTATCTGTCTAACTCTATCTCTATGTCCGTCTCTGTCTCTATCTCTCCCTCCTCTCTCTCTCTCTCTGTCTCTGTCTCTGTCTCTGTCTCAGTGTATATCTCTCTCTGTCTCAGTTACGATAAGGCCAACACTGTCAAGGGAAGTGAAGTAATGAGATATGACATGTTCCGTTTGGGATGTTCCCCAGGGAGCTGATAGCGGAAGGTATGGGGCAGACGCAGGCCAGGGCTTGATTTGACATCAGTAGATAGTACCAGAAATTGAGACGGCTGCCCACAGGGGAGTTAACTCTGTTCTAATGATATTTGTGTGATTTCCACATATCTGCATAGACTAAAGACGGAACGGAAAATTCTGGAGATTGTCAACAGATAAATTATTCTAAAGTTATTCCTCCTTGTCAAATGTATAACCATAATATTTCATTTGGGAGAAACTTGACACGCTGGTTTAACATTTGTCCACGGACTGCACCAATGCTTGCCAGTTTTATTGATCTAACGTGTGCACTGGGACCGTGCTTATTTCCCCTGAGGTGCGAGTGTGCCGGAGTGTTACTTGACCGATGGATGCGTACCAAGCGGTGTCAACTCTTCAGGCACCCTACCAGACCCCAAAGGATGGCCTATCGTGTCATTCCTTGAGGTAGAATTTGAAATGTCTGAGCGTCTATATGGTTAATGCTGTTAAACTCAAACCTGAATGACTTGACTTTTCAACTTTCGCTTATCAATTCCTCCATGTATTCTTCAATGAATGAAGCTTCAGACAACTAACTTTCTTTGATTCTTATGTATTACAGCTTCCTCTTATCTCTGTGCTCCCAATATGGCTATGGACCCATTCTTCTAATCTGTGTGTTTACATTGGGCATAGACAACATCCCCATCCTTAGGGCTTCAACAACATCCCCATCTTTAGGGCTTCAACAACATCCTCACCCTTAGGGCTTCAATAAGGAAATAGACACCTTCTTCTTATCTCTATGGTTAATAGTATATTGTTGAAATGTTCAGTTCAGTGCGTACAATATGTTTTTGTTCATTCATCCTTGGTCTGGTCTCTCAATCCGTGGTCTGGGCACTCAATCCTTGATCTGGTCAGTCCATCCTTGGTGTGGTCAATCCATCCCTGGTCTGGTCTCGCCAACATTCGTCTGGTCACTCTTGGTATTGGCATTCACTCCTTGGTCTGGGCATTCAATCCTTGGTCTGGTCTCTCCATCCTTGGTCTGGTTATTCCATCCCTGGTCTGGGCAATCAATCCTTGGTGGGCATTCAATCCTTGGTGGGTATTCAATCCTTGGTCTGGTCACTCCATCATTGGTCGATTCTGAAGATCAACTCGGACCACAGGGCATCTCCTGATGAGGAGTGAATCACAAGATATGAGCCAGTCGCAGCCAGGTTAAACCTCGACTTTCCAAAAGACGACAAGGGTCAGGTCGCATGTCACGAGTGAAAAAGATTGATTGTACTTTCCTGATGGGGGAAAAAACTAAATGTGACAAGCTGATGACAGCATGAAATCTCCTGCAAAAGTAATCAAATTTGAGGCCGGTGATTTAGGGTCACCGCTTGACTAAGTGACCATATTTCCTGTGTCTTCTGTCAATTTAACCTGCGTTCTCATTCCAGGCCGGTCCCAATTACACTGATGACGATTGGTTTTCCATTTCATGCACGTTCACACCAGTTTCGCTACGTGCACTGACCACTTCATAAGACATTCCATCTTGGCAGAACTAATGAAAATTATCTCGAGAATCCATTTTCCTCGTGGATAAGGTGCCATAATTAATTTCGGCTATGACAAAATTTGAAGAAAAAATATAAATCCCCTATCCAGATTACAATTGAAAGAAATTAAGTTTGAAATCAGTCTGCATTTATAGCGTTTCCCTGTCAACTGGTATTTTATTTTATTGATTATTGAGGAACTGTTGATTAAGGAACTTGCTGAAGGCAAATAAAGCAGACGGGTATTAAAACATTCAGATTTATTTTCGCAAAGAGCTAGCATTGTTCTGTGTAATAACGTTATGAGTAATGTTGCATTTTTGGCCATCAATATGATTATATGACCAGGCCGTCCTCCGTTCAGTAAAAGGTCTACCATACACAGGGAGAAAATCCAGGCACACGCGATGGTCTTACTATAGATGGTTGTGGCAAGCCCCTATTTACGCCCTGTGAAACCTGTTGCCGGATTTTAAATTAGATCATCAAGGCTGCCTAATATTCCTGTGTGAACTTGGTACAATGAGTACATGCTACTTAAAATTCGGCCACAATGTCTCTAATTCACTTTAATTCTAATAATACAAAGACCGCCTCTGTGGCGTAGTGGTGGAAGGTCGTGGGTTCAAATCCTCAGATGGCTCTTGTTCTTCCCCTGCTTGGCGCTCAGCATTAAAGGGGTAAATCAAGGACTGGTCAGCTCAGAGTCAGTATTATGTGTCTGAGTGGAGTATCCATGTTCTAACTGCAGAATGATATTCCAGTGAACTAGTACTATAAAGACTGGTGAAATACCCAGACTGACACAAGCAGTCATATACACATTATACACACATGCATACACTGCATACAAGCCGTGATATGAGCACGTTCTTGAAACAATTAACAACAACAACAACATCTGATATTCCTGTATAGGCTTGGTACAATGAGTACACGTTACTTGAAATGTTGTCACAACGTTTCTAATACACTTTCCTTTAATATAACAAAATTGCAATATCAGAGCCTTCAGATAAGTTCACTATGTTAGGCAGGCAGGCAGGCAGGCACCAATACAAATTCTACAAATGTTTGTACGTGGCATTCAATATTGTTTGCATGCAAGTAATTGGCCTTTTTCTTGTTGAGGGAAGTACATTGAATATATGATCTTTATTCAAATTCTGGCCCCGAGATTAAAAGTTTTTTTTGAGTACGGACTCATGCTCAACTCAAGGTTTTGTTCACAAATCTCCATTGTACTCAATATGTTTCATAATCTCGGGGCCTGATGATACACTGTAGCAATGTTTTAATCGACATGGTTAATGAAGGTGTCCATATTTCTATGAACATAGCATTACCTTCTGAATTGATATTGCTTTGCATTTGTGTAATCATTGCCAAAAATGCAATTATTTTTAATAATATAAATTGGTTCTCAATATAATTTTCAAATGTGTTAAGACTGTTGAATGAATGAATATATTAATTCCATTAGATATTTTAAGAATAATAACAAAAATTGGAAGTTGACCATAGAAATTGGCTGGAGTTGATTTGTTAATGGTCAGAATATTAATATTGTGTTGAAGTGCGTGCACACCTTTCATGTTAGAGACACATTGGTCCTCAGACGAAATTAAGTTGTCAAAAAAGTTGTGAAATCAATTAGAAAATGCATTCTCGGAGGAGCTACTCCATTGAGATTTGACGGATATCGTTCATATTTTATGTATCGGATCTCAGGCAGTTGTTGTCATGTCTGTGCATGGGGTTGCGTCTCCTCGAGAGATGGTTGCCTGGCAGTCTCATTGTCTTGGGGGTGACTCAGCGAAGGTTGGAAATGGCCGTGAAATCCGCTCATCAAATCAAACACTTGAAAGATTTTTGAAACATTACATCAAGGGCACAGGTGGCTGGCTGGCCTGGAGTGTCGGCTTAGTGGCAGAGTAATCTGCCCCTGACACAGCGTGGTTCTAGGGCTGGTGGCGCCACCATGTGGTCAAAAGTTATGGGTTTGTGGGAGAAATACTAACAGGATATGAAACAAGGCGATATAGAACATGCATATGATTATTTAATGCTTTAGACATTATCATTACTTTACTCTAATTAGTATGTTGATGTCAATTAATATATGTCGCAAAATGGTAATCATCATATTTCTTTCAGATATAAGCAGAATTACTAATTTAAGTTGATTAAATTAAAATTAAGGAATACGAGTTGTACATTTATCTCATGTCGTTTCTCGTCTGTTGCAGGTTCCGCACCTCTACCTCCCCCCTCCCTGCCCCCACCTCCCCCTCCCCCGCCCATTGAAGACATTCCACAACGGAGTCCAGGTCTACCCCGGCAGAAGTCATTCGGACCCTCGCACAGGGGAAACTACTCCGATATAGAAAACTGCTGCCGACGACAACAGTTCTCCGACGGCGAAGGAGATCCAGATTTACCGTACATGGTCCAAAACGCCCCCGGGGGAGTGTTCGCGCCAGGTAAATATGAAACTTCCGATTGGACTTCTGTCGTAAGACATCCTATCCGATTCGACTTAATTTCAAAGAGACAGTTTCCATAAGTAAGGCTACATATTCAGATGCAAAGATGAGTATTTCCATACATGATTTTATTTCACCACGATACAACATTGTCAGAGTTGAGACTACTCAAAACTGGACCAATGTTAAATCCATGACAATACTGGAACATCACATTTTATTTCCAATCGGCGCCTGGCTCCATAGCATAATGGTTAGAGCGTCAACTCAGTATGCAAAAGTTTGGTGGTTAAATCCCAGGCTGTATCATACCAAAAAGATGTTAAATGATTACCAGTACTAGTCGATATAATGTATCTGAGTGGGGTATCCATGTCCAAACTGTGACATGATATTTCAGTTTGCTTAACCTAAAACAATACTCTTTACATATTCATACCTGTGTAGCCGTGTGTGATATAAGATGCTCCTACTGGTCTCGGCCAGAGGGGGCCACCCCTGTGGCCAAGTCGGTAGAGTGTTGCGCTCACACCCAGACAACCCGGGTTCGAATCACTAGATCGGCATGATCTGTGAAAAAAGTCCTACCCTGCGACACCTGCAAGCCATGGTTTGAGTGAAAGAATCTTGAAAGTGGCTCTAAACCCCAATTCACTAAAACCAACTTCCCAAACGCTGTATAAAATTACCTCGAGATTGATTGTGTTGCTAAGGTATCATGGCTGACGGTGGTCTTATATTAATCAGTTTTACAAGTTTTAAATTCCCACGTTAACAATTGTGTATCGAGTAATGGCTGCAAACTAGATTTACGATAGCAGCCATCTCAGGGAGCATGCCAAGGTTAATCACGGGTTAAGTGTCTCGTTAAACTTAAAATGGAAAGTCCACTACAAAGACATTAAGTTAATGAAAGTCGTACAGCATTACAGGTTCGGTACAAGTTCACGTGACATAGAATTACGGTACTTGGTTTAGATTATCATAAATTGCTAAACATGGAACCAACGTTGATGCGGTTATCGATACTTCAACAAGTACTTCCTGCATTGAATTGGTAAAGAAACTTCTCGGACAACTTATTGCAATTGGATTTATTGCTTATCAATTTTTATGTAAATTTTATCATTTCATTGTAATAGGTATTATACGTAAATATATAATATAAAGCAAAGTCCTGTTATAGGTAGTGGTTAGAAATTGTCAAAAAGTGAATAGTTATCAATAAGTGTTATTCAAAATACCGGTGAACCGACTTGCTCATAGCAGAAGGAAGCATATAAAACATTGATAGTAGGCTTTAGCAAATGAAGTCCCAGTTCATCTTGCAATCAAAACAGATATTTTTTACCTCCCTTATGAAAATACGTATAGATTTCTCGGGTGACATGTAGTGGGCTCTTTTTCTAGGAGACTAGATTGATACTTCCAATTTCTTTATGCACTGCCAATCCACTTGGCCATTACAGGTCATCACATTGACTGATCATCGGGAGGGAATCTTGCAGTCATTGTTTTTATTCTCATTTGAAAATTGAGAATATTGACTCAATGAGGCAAAGGTCAGATGCGAACCGTCTGTCTTCAAGCAATGCCAGCCAATGTTACTTTTGTAGAATCTATCAACAAGAACTCTCACATAATGCCTTCTCTGCTGCTAGGCTTCATCAACAATAACTCTCACATAATGCTTTCTCTGCTGCTAGGCTTCATCAACAAGAACTCTCACATAATGCCTTCTCTGCTAGGCTTCTTCTACCAGTTGTATTTTATCACAAATCTACAGCGTATCATTCTGCCACACTTGGAAAGAAGGTTAAATAAACACACCATAAGCTGGTTCTTTCTTCCATATCCCCATTACATATAGATCTAGGATGGAACGCTAATATCCTACAATTTGGGTAGTCTGAAAGACAATTGCTTTCCCACTGAAAATTAACTGTTATCATTCTTTATCGTCATATCTTACTAAATGAATTACAATTGTGGTTCAATGTTTTCTCTTCTCCATTTGTTCAGCTTATTTGGATGCTGGTAAGTAGACTTGGGTCATTCTTGTATGTCTCTTCGTGTGTCCCTGTTTTCGTCCTTTCATTATCACTAGGTGTCAACTCTCATTTCTCAACTGAGCCTGTCATAACTTCCAACTAGAATAGGTTGTTGACCATTAAATTCAAGAATTTGCAATTTTTCTACAGTAACTGTCATTGTGGGAACAGAATAATATATTGATGTGCAACACTTTTAAATATATTAACGTGATGTTTTTCGTATTGTCAATGAATGAGTCCCCACTGTACAATCTGTCAACTCTCTGATGGTTGCTGAGGGTAAATAAGTCCTGGAACAGAAAATTCCAATGATCGAGTACCGTCTCTGTCGACTAACACCACATATAAACCAATCTCCGAGATTGAGAAATAAAAACCCTCACTGTCTACAGGCATGTTGGTGGAGTCTTACTTCCTTTCTTCGACTCAGTAACGGGATTGAAATGAGGCTCCTGTTTGTTTTTAGTCTTTTTCACTTATATTTGATTTTGGTCTGATTGACAATGCACCTGATCAGTGAAAATTCCTTCTTGTTTTGCTTAGGCAGTAATTGAAAACTGGAAAAGAATAATGTCATTTATCAGATACTCTTCGTGGTTTTTTTCTGGTTTTTTTCTCGATCGATTACCATTGAGTTCAAATCCATTCTTGACATTCAGCATCGTACTTCAATCAATGCAGGACTTGCCTTCCCAAAATCCCTACAGACCGTTCTCAGTGCTTGCCGATCCTGTTTTCAAAGAGCTAGGGTATTTTTGCACCAGGACCGATACCCCCTCGGTGGGCGAGGATGTTTCTGATTGAATAATGAGAACGCTTTCTCAGTTCCGTGGGTATCTTCGTAATATCTGCCCGCGAAATCGCAGAGGCCAAACTGCATAAACATTTCCATCAGGCTGACGCCTACCTCCCGGCATGCTTGCAATTTGTAACACAAGATTAAAGTATTCAGTGTTTCCCTCTGAGATAATCATGTCAGTGCACTGCCTCTCTGCACTGTCAGATGTTCCACTGCATGCAAGTCTCCGCACTGTGTTAGCCCGTAGTTCGTCACCACGGTGGTAGATGTTCCACTGCATGCAAGTCTCCGCACTGTGTTAGCCCGTTGTTCGTCACCACGGTAGTAGATGTTCCACTGCATGCAAGTCTCCGCACTGTGTTAGCCCTGTAGTTCGTCACCACGGTGGTAGATGTTCCACTGCATGCAAGTCTCCGCACTGTGTTAGCCCGTAGTTCGTCACCACGGTGGTAGATGTTCCGCTGCATGCAAGTCTCCTCACTGTGTTAGCCCGTAGTTCGTCACCACGGTGGTAGATGTTCCACTGCATGCAAGTCTCCGCACTGTGTTAGCCCCGTAATTCGTCGCCACGGTAGTAGATGGTATCATAATTGTGAAAATTGTCTCATCTTCGTCATCCTGCAAAGCTGCCATCTTTTAGGCTCAGTTGAAGTATTCATGATCCGAGTTGGAAGTTTTCACGATCTGAAGCGATCCCTGTAATCTCTCGGGAGACGAGAGTATGTATACACGTGACTTTCCTTTTGATGGGCAGGAAGCTTTTATATAATACACACTGTACTCGCACACAACCTCTTGTAGAACAGGAATTGGAGATGGTTTTGTTTTTTTCAAGGTAATCACCGTGTCTTAATATATTTCTGTGGCAAACTCCAGGATTTTTTTTGTATATTTAGCAAGGTTCATTTTGAGAATGTCAATGAATGTAATTTGTACTTAGGTGTTTGTCCATTCCCACAGCAATTTGAAAAAGTTGAATAACTTCTGAGTAGACATGTCATCATGTCATTAAGTATTGGGATTTTTTTTTTTATTACATTCACATTTCTAATCATCTAGAATTGAATAATATTACGCTGTTGTTTTAACCCTCCTAGATTAACCTTCTCCCTGCTGCAGGCCACCGGAGAAGCCCTATGCGTCGGAGATAATTGGTTAATCCAGCATGAATAAGTGCCATTTCATTTACTGGTCGCATACCGCTAAGGGAGAGGGTTAATATGCATATGCCACGAAAGTAACAAAAGGGAAACTGTAAACCCACATTACTTCTCAATCCCTTTGGGAAGACGCTGCTTATGATATATGACTTTCCCACATACATAGTTATGGAAACTGAATACGGTTCCTGGAAAAAAAGGTTTTCAATTTATATGCACTTGCAAAAGTATAGCTAGAAAACCGTAACTCGATATCCATATTTAATTATTCAAGCCTTGGATGCAACAATTTGCATATTTTTACTGAATAATATGTTAATTAAGACAGCTTAGCCATTAGTTTTCCCAACTGAGTCGAGTTTACAATCGGTCATGAATTCCAGATCAACTAACTCCGTCAATCAAGGGCTCATCTTCCTTAATTTTACCTCGTTAAATCGATTATAGAATATGTTCGTGTTGACGAATGATCCATGACTATTGTTAGTGAAAGGAACATCATGAATTACTAGTATATCAGACAGCCGGATGCAGGTTTTAAAAAAAGTACTTTCAGACAAATTTATGTCATTTTCATGGTGATTTCAGCAACACTGTAAGGTACATTTTGTGCAATTTCTGAAGATTTATGTTTCTGAATTTCTTCCATCAACACACTGAACGTGGTCTGTCAGTCGTGTGATATGTGTTTTTAATTTATTCAATAGCATGCTTGAAAATCAACTCAATTTCATGGTTGAAGTCGTCCTCCACACACCATGTTTGTCCAATTTAGTAATTGTGAGTTAGAGATTCGGAAATTGGGAGTAGAAAGACGTCAGCAATTTAGTACCTCGAAGTAGAGTCCAAGGCAACAGAAAATATGATTCTATTTTTTTGTTTGTAGTAAAGTAGCTGCAACACTTGGATTTGATTGATTCTCACACCAGTTGTTGCCAATGGCAACGTGGGAAGAAATTACTCTTGATCTACATGGAATATTTCATGGAATTTTCATCTCATCTCCCAACTAGCGTCTCGAGATCAGAGGCAGTAATTATGCTTAGCTTGTGAAGGAATAAAGATTTAAGTAATGGGACAGAATCAAGAAATGATTTCTCCCCTCGAGTCGCCAATTTGGCACGCGTATTAAAGCATGCATAATATGCTGCACCGCCACCTAGCAGTGCGAGGCTCCACTGATTAAATACAAATTGATTGATTTGTGTCCTGTGCAAAAAAAATAGACGTCAAACCCAGCTCCTTTTCTCTTTCGGTTGGTAAAGCGTTTACGATGCCTGTATTTCAGCGGACATGCAGCCGAGGTTTCCGCGGACAGTTCCAAGGTCGGGATCGGTTCCGAGCACGCGGGCTCTGGACATGTCGTCTCCCCAAAGTCGCAGCGGACTCTCCGACACATACTCCACACGCAACTACCCCAACGGGGACCAGCAAGTGTTGGCACACAACAATATCGAGAGGTGAGTCGAGCTTGTTACTTTAATAATGATAATACTTCCTACCTCTTATTGCCCAATATCGAGAGGTGAGTCGAGCTTGTTACTTTAATAATGATAATACTTCCTACCTCTTATTGAGGTGAGTCGAGCTTGTTACTTTAATACTGATAATACTTCCTACCTCTTATTGAGGTGATTCGAGCTTGTTACTTTAATACTGATAATACTTCCTACCTCTTATTGAGGTGAGACCAGCTTGTTACTTTAATAATTATAATACTTCCTACCTTTTATTGCCAGGGTTCTAAAATGCTCAAAGTTCTACTCTGCCCAGATTATTATTTGTGAGGTATTTATATTATCCGATCAACAGTGTTTCTCCGACTGCTCCCAGACCGATTACGAAAATACTGCTGTTACTGTTACTACTGTTATTATTGTTATTACTGTTAATACCGACTCTTATTACCTACTGTCTATACTGTTATTACTGATTTTCTATTCTTCAGTACAAACCCTTGATGAAAGGTTTCCTGCACCTTTCAGCATTGTATGTGATATTGGAAAAATATTCTTGAAAATAGTTCTGAATGACAACAGTTAATAAAAAGAAAAGCTATTCGAAAGTATTATCGTGAGTGGGAAAACAACACAAATCTCGCCCAAGGATTTAAAACTATTAGAAGGTATTTAGGGAGAGTGAAAACAAAATGAATCGTGTACAAGCTTATTTAACTGGCTACATGGTTAAGACACACCTACTTTTCAGTTAAAAAACCCTTAATATGTTTTTTTTTTAAATAACGGCCCTATAACTTTCCATCATTGATAGATAGGTATTTGTCATCATCTTTAGATCCTTATATACTTAAATTGACATCAATAT
>JAULBO010160292.1:2889-14601 GCA_032355325.1 Clypeosectus delectus
TACCCTGCCCTGGGAACATGTCGGCAATGTTTTCATACCCTGCCCTGGGAACATGTCGGCAATGTTTTCATACCCTGCCCTGGGAACATGTCGGCAATGTTTTCATACCCTGCCCTGGGAACATGTCGGCAATGTTTTCATACTATGCCGTTTTCTGAAGTTACCTGGGGTACGTTCAAAGTGTCAAAGGCTTGAAAAGCGGCTTGTGCTATTTGCTCGTTGAATGGGTCACGCGCTAAGCAAGCCCACCCGGCCCTTTTAAAAGATGATTGCCAATAGTTGTATAGTTGCAGGTAAATAAACAAGTACTGGTAAGTTATGCTAATTTGTAGCGTCGAAATGGATGAAGAAAGTTGAAACGAACATAAATGGCCGTTCACTACGTTTCATTGTGATTAAATAGTTTTGATAGTTTGGTTGACAACCATTTTGAAACTGCTTATTCAGCAGAACCAGTTCCAGATGGCTTACAAGCCTCCGAGACATTGAATGCAACCATGAACCTCTGATGCAATCATGCAACATTCAGTGCTACAGATGTACGTTTGCTGCCTTGAACTGAAAAGCCGCGATATGAGGAGAATAATCTTGAAGCAGCTTAACTCCCTAATAAAGAATACAATGGAATTCTTCTGGTCCATGGCCCAGTTCCTTTCAGCTGTGTGAAGTGTTCGGAGTAGTCAATTGTGTCAATGGAACGTTTTGCATGGTCTGTCGTAGAACAGTCTGCTAGCGAGGTGGTGCAGAGATCGATTGATTTGTTGTTTCACGTCGCTGCGAGAATATCTCACTCATACGCAACAGTGGCGAGACAAAATGGCTGTCGTGTGTCAGATATTCAGCTTGCCAAGAGCAATTAAATTATGCTTGGCCATTCTCTATGCACAATTATTCCATTGCAGGAAAGTAAATACATCTGTACATGTACATGTATATTTAAATTTGGTTCTATGTTTGTCAAGTGACGTCCCAATATATAAATAGACAATAAATATTTTTGTTGTTAGGCAAGCTAGTTTTTTTTATCCAAACTCTTAGCACTGGAGTATGCGGATGCGCCCAGTACATGCACGTTCCTTTCGCCTGTTCTGGAATGACGTCACTGTCTGTTCTAGAACAGCTAGAACATCTGCAAAGGAACTCGGCCATAAACTTGCTGCTGTTGCACAACGACCAACAATCGTTCCATTTAGGATATTTTTTATTATACCATGAAAGATAATATGAAGGTACAACTTATCAAAACCCAAATCTTCTGGGTTCAATAAATAGACATCTTTTTTGTGTTCATGTATTAAATGATGATGGTAACCAATGACGACTAACATTCAACTTGTACACAACTCTTTGTCACAAAATACACTATAAGAAAGAGGTACAAAACATGCAACTTTTCGAGTAAACAAACTCATGCGTTCTTCATTCGTAACAATGTAGCTCATGATAGGCCCATTAGCCCGTAGCGGTCTTTGAATAGCTTATTGAATCAAATAATACATCAGTGGTTCTCTGTCAGCAGACGTATCATGGGAGGTATGTGCATATAATGGGATTGTATCATGTTTTCCCTTGGAATGCAGACATATTTCCTAAAAAAAAGAAAAAAAGAAAAAAAGATTTTATCTTTATGACCTTGAAACATATGCTCTTCAGGACTCGCAAGAAGAGACACAAATGACATAAACGACATGCATTTAATCTTGTTCCAAGTAGAATTTTTTTTTTTAAATTTAAATCAAGAAATTAACTGTTCTTTCAAGTTGAGAGAACACAAAATACAGAGACTTTCCAAGGCCAAAACTTGCCACAGTGTTTCCTTATATAACTGTTCCCATGGATATGATACTGACCAATCACTACTACAACAATCCACTGACCACCATCGATTACTGCTTGTAACATCTACTAGCAATATACAAAGCAGACCAAATGTAACCAACAGACCATGCTCTCCAGATCGGGTCTTCAAAAGACCATAATCCCAGCTGTCTAGATGCACACACACATGTACCCGACTGCTGACTGTTGCTAGCCTTACAACTCTTTATTTTACCGTCTCCTATAAATGTTGGCAGTTTTTTTTTTTTTCGACGATGTCTGAACTCGGCACAAAAACATGCTTGCAAAGAAGTATTCAGAGTGAGTGAGTGAATTGGTGCTTAACGTCGCAGCGAGAATCTTTCACTCATATTAAAGCGACGATAAGTATTCACAGATCCAACCTATTAAAAAAAACATTATACCAAGTCCCGAAACATATTATACATTAGGCATTTTGCATTTTATATAAATTGATCAGTGGACAATTTTAAGACATTTATCTGAAAATATATGGTCTGGTGTGGAATTAATTTGAGTTTTAGACGATGAAAATTTCAACTTTGAATGAGATCAAATGTTTGTGGTGCACACGGACATTTCAATCACATCCAGTGTATAGGAACCATCTTGTTTGTGTTTAACCCTCTCTCCCTGATGGGCATCTCTGGTTGCCTACGTGGGAGAAGATTACTTCAAATAACATCCAAAAATTAACATTTTGATTTCACCTATTGGAAAATGTACAGCACGTTTCCCTATGTTGAAAAAAGCAATACTATATAGGTTTGTCCTCAACAATGTCGTTGCCATGCACAACGGAAGAAATTAAGTACCTTCCAAAAGACGTCAAAATAATACGATGGACAGTTGTTTTGAATGAAAATATTCTTGTTAATAACACTGGTATCTTCGCTTGACCTTGACATTGTAGTTGATTAAAATGTGTTTGTGGTAACCGTTGACAACGAGCGCCATCCAAGAAATCTCTTTTAAACATTCATGAACACCACTCAACAAGTTAACAACGATAAAAACAAACTCTGTTCGTAACAGAAAATTAATACTTACATATTCAGATTCACACGAACGTACAGTGTACATATATATGTTATATCCTCTCATTGTACAGCTTCCACTAATAGTTCAAGGTTTGATATTTACTTTAGAAAATGAGGATCGATAAACAACATTTGTTACATTTTGGGGAACTATTTATATCCTTGTAAGAACCAGTTTTCGGGATTAAAGTTGTCATAGTAAATTAACCAAGGTAAAATAGATTTACAGTTCTGGGAGAGAATAATGTTCCCCCCCCCCCCTTCAAAAATAGATTTAATAATGAAAGTGAGAAGGAGAATGTAAGAATAGATGTGCAGGAAAACTAATGACTAGACCTTAAAGGACTCGGGAAGTAGGGAAGAATGGAGAACATGAAGATGAAGATGAAAAAGTAATCATTTTAACCTGAAAAGTTCAGACCAAATGTAACCCAGAGAACTGCCATTTCATAAAACAATGTTGTTGTTTAAAGCCGCTCGTGCATATATCACGGCTTGCATAAAACAATTCCTACATACCCACACATATATTTTAAATTGAGATTCTTGTTAATTTAAGATGGAAGTGTACTAAACATTTCTTTTATATATATTAAAATAATTAAACTTTTGAAAAGGAATATTTACGGACAAGGGGCCTGTTGCACAACGCTCTTGTAGCGCTACAATAGTTGTAACTGGGCTCCCGCTACAATAGTTGTAACTGTTTTCCCGCTACAATAGCAAAGTGTAGGTCCTACAACTGTTGTAGCCTACAAGAGCGTCGTGCAACAGGCCCCTGAAGCAAATGATTGTAGTTGAGCCTAAATAAATGTAGATGTAATCTTTAATAACAAACTTTTCTAAAAATTAATTCAGAAAATGTCCATAATTAGCAAATTTACAAACAGTTCCCTCATTCGTAGTGCAGGATAATGTTCACAATTTTTCCATTAAACAATCTCTAGGTTACAAGTGTGAAGTGATGAATAATTATGCAGACTAAAGTGGATAGATTTGAGGTAGATATACTTACAGTGCAGAAGGTTACAGAAGGATATCACAAAAACACACACATATAGGACAGACAACAATTAGTGCTATTTGTACAAAAGTCGGAAACAGCTGACAAACTTTTATGTTCAACATTATTGTGCATTGTACAAATATGATCATACATTCAATGAAAACCATGGGTCTCCATACACTCCCTTGGGTATTAAAACAACATTGTGCAGTGTGACCCTATATATTCCAAGAATGAAAAATATAGAATTTATGGCATGTAGAGGGTTAAAGTTCCTCTCGAGATCCCTGTGTTAATTGTTTCCTACGTGTAGTAATACTTCACAGAGTTTCTTCACCTCGGAACTGTTTTCCCAGTCGCACATTCACTCAACAGATGTAGCCACACATAAACCGCATCTATATATGTCTTGCATTTACAACCTTCCAAGAGAGGTAGAAAACGTGCCTAAATATTCGAATCACAGATACAAAAGCAAATACATATCATATAATTGTCTGTACTAAATAGCGATTGAATTTTGATTCAACCCAAATTATGACAAAGTATTGGAAAGAACATACTAAAATTAAAACAAAACACACAAAAATCCCCCCCAAAAGCAGTGTCTAGATACATTTACAAGCCCAATATATTTACTGAAATGATTTAATTATTTCTTTTAAAAAAGATATTTGAAAATATTGCTAGCAAAAATTATTACCGGTACTGCAGCGCAAGAAAGTGTAGGTCATATAGGGTTACATGAATGTAAAAAGTAACTTGATTGTCAAACTGTCGAACCAGAAATACCTACTTCCATTAGAATACCGACAAGATTTCTATTGTTTTCATCGATCACATAGAAATAAATACCCAAATGAAAATGGCCCATGGCCACAAGACAAAACAGCACTGATAAATAAGGGGCATAATTAACTTAGAACAATTTCTGTTACGAAGCTACAATACAAACAAAAAAACATATAACATGGTCAGTCGAAACATGGTGCAAACCTAAATATTTATAAATGGTTACACGATCACGTTACTGAGTGAGTGAATTATTGGTCAACGTCACTGCGGGAATTTTTCACCCATATGCGACGATGGGAGTTGAAAAAGAGATCTTCAGGAAATTCAGGTATGCCTTGTTATAGTGCTTTTCGCTGGGGTCGGTTCAACCTACACTACTTTTCACTACATATTCTATGCATGATTTGGGAGCTGTTCAGTACTTACTACTAGTATGCATAGCTACTTTTCTCTACTTGCTTGAACGACATACTTTTGGTAAAAGCAAAAACAGGGTAGCAAGTGCTTGCGTCTGCCGTTTCAAAAAAGTAGCATATCGTAACGTATGAAATGTAGTGTGGGCTGAACACGCACATAGACAGTCGCGGTTGGCCTTGACCTTGTAGGTGAATGCAGGCAGGCATCGGTGTGAAAGTCCGCAGTTCCACATTACCCAGGGTTCTTTGCAGCAAGATCTTCAAGAAATTGTGTTAATTTTACCAATTTTGTTTCAAACAAAAAGCACAGTTGGACATGATAAATATGAAGAGTACATGTAGTTAATGCCCCTTTTGAACTCCCTATGAAAACAGATAAGAAGAAACAAAATTGTGTGTGTGTAATAGAATGTTTGGATCATTTTTTTTTTTGTCATTCCACATATGTGTTTGAATAAAATTGGTAGACATATTAATAAAGATGTGTTATATGCCATATAAAAAGTTACACAAAATTATATAAGAGTAGATTTTAATATGCTGTATTGAATTGTGAAAGATGTCATCAGTTGCAACAGTATTATATGTACCAGGACTCAAAAATATGCGATAGGGCCATTTCTCACTCATTCCATAAAATATGTAATACAAAATACAGATTTGACAAACACGTTGATAGCCTTTGGTAACTATATATTGCAGTCCTGAGTTTCAACTCGAGAGATATATTGCTCATCGGAACAAGAACGCAGAAAATGACAGCGAGACGGTGCATTATGGCTGGTAAACAAGAAAACACTCACAGTTTTTTTGGAGGGGAAAAAAACAAACTACATTTGCAATGTAAATACTAAAAAGCATTCTACCAGTATTCCAAAACATTGTGAGTGTATATTGTGTAAATTAACAGAAAAAAAGGACATACAAACCAACAACTTTGTGTATTATGAACTTGAAGGCAAATACTGGATTGCCAGAGTTTACCCAACCATAGTGTTTCCCTGACCAAAAACACAGCGCGACAAGCATGACTAACAAATAAACATTGCACCACTAAGATGTATAGCACTGATCAAATTATAACTTAAAAACATGGTCCCAAATGATATAATGCTGTCACAATTTTGCTCAAAATCATAAACCGAAGCGCTCCTTTATTAAATACATCAGCTTCTTCTTTCCCTTATACACCAGTTTCATGTTCTCGATGAGTTGAGCAAATTGTATATGTCCGTCTTGAGCTAGGACGAATGTCTCGCGAGCTTTGCTGAGGAACTCGATGAAGTCTCCGTAGTGGCGGGGGCTGATGTGCGTCAGCTTGGAATGGGTCGTCTGGATGTACGCGTAAATCGTGGCCTCCATCAGCTGCCGGAGCGGCAACTTCTCGTACGACAGCAGCTTGATCGCGCGCCGCTTGCCGTCGCTGCTGGTGATCCCGGGTGCCGTCAGCGTGCACCTGCGCAGGATGTCGGAGAGGACGGCCGCGCACTGCACGTTCTCCACGAGCACGGGGATCATGTTGGCCAGTTCCGTCTTGCCCAGCGAGTGGCTGAGCGCGCACGCCCAGTGGATGTCGTTGATGGCTGGGTGCGTGTCCTGGTTGTACGCCAGGTGCAGGTTCTTCATGGCCAGCAGGGCCAGACGGTACGCTCGGTGCGGGTAGCCGCGGTGCTCCATGTAGCGCGCGATCGTGAACAGCTGGCTGGAGTTCATCACGTGGGTGGCCGCGTCGATGACGATTTGGTATGCAGTCTCGAAGGCCACGGGGTCCTTCTCGCACAGCGTCAGGGCGCACAGGGCGCAGTTCTGGGGGTCCTTGGTGGCACACTGCAGCGCCAGGCTCCGGGCGCACCTGGCCAGCTCCTCGTGCTGGTGGTACGTCAGCTTCAATTGGTCCATCGTTGCTCGGGAGACGACGGTCGTGGCGACTGTGCCTGGAAACAGACGTCAAATTTATCATGCTGATTGTGTAGTCCCGAAAAATGGAAATATTCGTACTCTTATGAAGATTTTCCAATTGTATCTTGAACTATTTTCCTGAATTGTCAACAATTAAATACTAAAACATTTTCATTTGGATATTTTTATATTTATATTGAATGAACCCTAGAATCAAGGTATATTTGTATGAGGAACTTTAAGAAAGAGAACTGGATTGCTTACTTGTTGCTTCGATAGGGGCGAACAGCTGGAACCAGTTTTGCATAATGGAGATGAGAGCCTGGATCCCAACCTCCGTCGCGCACGTGACCAGCCATCGTACCATCTCTCGACGACGCCAGTTCAAGGTCATCAAGGTCATTCTCATCACCTGGAACAAAGAACATCGGTAAACTTTCCCTCAATTGCACTCACATAACCCGTTATTTCATTAAGAAACTTATTTAGTGGCGTTTCCAGATGTAGTCATGAGTTACATCCCTTGGCACCAACGACTTTAAAAATGACTTCTCTTAAGTGGGTTATCTTATATCTAGTCTATATTAAAATAATGTGGAGAGAGGGAGAGGGACAGGGGAGGGGGAGAGGGTGAGGATGAAGGAGACGGAGAGAGAGGGGCGGAGAGAGAGAAGGGAGAGAGATGGGGGTAGAGAGAGGGAGATAATGTCGAGAGGGAGAGGGGGACAGAGGTAGAGGGAGAGAGAGCTAAAGAGAGAGAGATATAGAAAGTGAGAGAGAGTTCAGCCAGCGATGTGGGTACCTGCAGCCCGAGTTCGAATGCGGCGTTGAGTGCCGGCATGTGCTTCGTGCCGTCTGGAGTGGTGGCGATCTTGAAGGCGTCCTGGGCAAGCTTGTAGAGCTGTGAGGAGCTGTGGATGTGCTGCTGGGCGCACTCCAACACGCGGCGCAGTCGTCCTGTGTCGCCTGCAACACCCAGAGTCGGCGTTACTACGCAATGCATAGAAGGATCGTGTGGCGGAAGGCAGGCAGAACTGTAGTCTAGATGAAACATACTCTATGCATAATAGCCAGTGTTCAAATTTATACGAGATTCCCGGGGCCATTGGAAAATCTGAAATATTAAAGGTATCTGTGCGATCCCCTTGCAAATTACATATTTTACCACCATTAACATTGTGTCTATGGAGAATGACCCCTGTATTATTTCATAAATTTCCAACAGTGATGAGGTTTAATGTTTTAAATAGACGTCTCATAGATTTATATTTGAATACGGAAAAGTAAACCCATGGAAGAATAAAAATCAAGAAAATAGCACTGGAGGAATAAAAGAGAGAATTTCAAATGCGATCAACTGACTTTTTGAAGCGGCCAGCAGGGTTGAAGCGAGGTCACACTGTTGACCTTCCACGTGACTCAGGATAAACCAGCGCGGGAAGCGACTCAGGATGTTTGAGCCGACGTTGTTCACACCGTTATCCAGGTTCACCTCGTCCGTGTTCTCGAGCACTGGCAATCTGTGACAAGTCATCGTAATTACAGGCAATCTGTGACAAGTCATCGTAATTACAGGCAATCTCGTAAATGTTTGTTTGCTAATTGGGAATTAAAGCTGCTCAGATCACGTGTATGTACATATGACGGCTTGTGCTAGTCCACTGGAATATCATGCCGCAGTTTGAACCTGGATACTCCACTCAGACACATCGTACTGACTTCCAAGCCGAGCAGTCATTGCTTTACCCCTTTGAATGCTGAGCGCCAAGCAGGGGAACAACAAGTACCATCTTTTAACGTGTTTTGGTATAAGGCGGCCGAGTATTTGAACCCATGACCTTCTGCTCTCCAGTACGACGCTCTAACCACTACGCCACGGAGGCGGTCACATCGTAAAAAGATGCGATGCATAAATATATTAAATGCAGTCGGTCAGCAATGCAGTCAAGAGGCAATTTAAATGATAACATTTAACAAATACGAATTGAACCTTGCATACCTCATTGCTCTCATGCCGAGCATGTACGATAGGTCGACATCCACAGGAAGTAGACTGTTAAAGAGGTAGCGGGCGAACGTGTGCATGGGGTAGCTTTCGGGATGAATACCGATACCCAATCCACTACTAGGACCACCTGGAAACGCAGAAAAAAACTCATATGTCACACAGAAAAATACGCTATCGTTTGGTTTCCCTTAAAATAAATACAGGCAAAAGAAACCCACACAAGATGATGAAGTATATGTACAAATAAAAAATAAAAAATATTTAATGAAACAGAGAGTTCAAATTAAAAAATCTGACAAATAAATAAAGTAACTGTACGACTATTTTTTTTATTTATAACGCAGATACACGTTTGAAAGTTACAAACAAAATCTGACAAGAAAAAAAAAAGAGAGTCGGTATTGCTTTAAGCGTTGCTCTGGTAACGATGGTTGTCGGGGGCGAGCCACTGACCGTCGAGGAGCAGCGTGGCCTGGTTCTTCATGACGGAGATGATCATGGGGTCGGTGGGGATGTTGTGCAGCAGTGAGAGAAGACGCTCCTCCTGTTTGCAGGCCTTCTCCTGTGCGTACAGACCCGACGGCATGATCCGCTGCTGGCCCAGACCTGGAGCACGCAGAGATTGATGCAGAGACTGATACAGAGATTGAGGCAGAGATTGATACAGAGATTGATACAGAGATTGATACAGAGATTGATGCAGAGATTGAGGCAGAGACTGATACAGAGATTGAGGCAGAGATTGAGGCAGAGATTGAGGCAGAGATTGATACAGAGACTGATACAGAGATTGAGGCAGATATTGATGCAGTGATTGAGGCAGAGATTGAGGCACATATTGATAGTGTCTGTCGTGGATCATACACACTAACTTTCTGTTATTACTTTTTCCATAGGGAAATATATTTTTGATTATTTCTTTCTTTCTTTATTATATTTCTTTCTTTATTTGGTTTATTTATTTAGAAACATTAATTCATAAATATTTATTCATTCATTCATTTATTTTAAATTGGGTTTTAGAGATGCCTCCAAGATTTTTGCAAAATCAGTCAAAATCTGACCCAAGACAATCATTAGCCACGCCCAAAGGATAAACTGACTGATATTGAACATATCTGTAGGCTTAATTATGCCGAGATCTTGACTCATTGCATAATGAATTTAAATATGTTCTTACTTTGTGACTCAAGTCAATACTATTTTCCTAACGAGGCATGATGGTGGTGGTGTACCTATGAGAGCCACTTCGTGACTCAAGTCAATACTATTTTCCTAACGAGGCATGACGGTGGTGGTGTACCTATGAGAGCCACTTCGATGGCCAGAGTAAGGTAGGTCTCCCCCGATGACAGGCCTTCGGAGTAGTGAGTGTAGAGCGGTGTGGATGATGACGAAGAAGATGACGATGATGACGAGGAATGATTGTTACTGGAACCACTGTGACTGCCGTGACTGCTACTACTACCACGGGAACTCGAGCTGGACTCTGCAAAATTGTAACGGACATTTTTGAAAAATTCTAGAAAGAAATTCTATATTTATAATTGTCAAGGCATGATGAAATGGTTATTTATATTTGGAAATTAACATCATTGGTCAGGTACTTTTCAGTAAATTGTAATTTAGTAATATTTATTTCCCCTTTTACTCAAATAATCTCTCGGAGCTGGCTTAGGGCAAAACCTATTCACCATGGTGTAGTGAGGGAAGTAACTCCTCTCTCACGAAAAACCAAAATAAACATGGGTTTTTTAAGTGACTTAGAAACTGCAAAGTTTCAGTTAGGAACCAATTTTGATTTAAAAGACAAACAGATTGAGGCTTCTGAATGCCTGTATAATTCCCACGATTGTAAAGTCTTTCCACAGCCGCCATTTTCACCATAAGTGAACCACGTGACTATGGTGAATTATATCATACGACTGAAAATATTCCAATATGGAAACCTACGAGAGGAATGTAGACTGTTTTGAGATGGGCCGAGTGGAATATGTATGTCTAAGGGAGATAACTACCACCGAAGGGAAGTACGAGACACTTACTGCTACTGGAACCGTGGTGATGATGTTGATGATGGTGGTGGTCGTCTGGTACCGTCGACGCCTCCAGTAATGTCTCGAACAGCACTGACACCGGATTTAGTGGATGACCAATCAGACCAGTTTGATTGACAGGCAGTTGTGACCTTGACCCACACGTTGACATACAGGGATTGGCAGAAACTGAAACAAATTATGTGGTTTTTTTATGAAGTTAATAATATTTAAAATAAATTCTGCATCTGACACGATGTCTTCCTAACAACTATCATTGTTTCTTCAATAAAATACTGACATAATCAGCAGAATGTACATGATGTACATGTCTTACCGATATCTCTTTGTAAGTCTCGATATCTATCTTGATTCCTTTTCTGGTCTTGTTTCATTGTTCTCACAATGGACACAGCCAATCGGAGGGCTTCTTTCATGTAATCATGGGACCGCAATGCATCTACTCTAGCACATGCCGTAGGTATATGTTCTGAAAACCACAAAAATAATCAAATACAATTTCATAAAAATTGAGATATTTGGCAAAAAAATATGGCATGTCAAGTTATATACTTCCCAGGGAGTCATCCCAAGTGATGTACTTAAAAGGCATATACTGTAAATCATAAAATGTTAGCGTCATTAAACTTTAGCGACTTGTGGATTATCGACC
>JAULBO010160403.1:0-14600 GCA_032355325.1 Clypeosectus delectus
ACCATGCAGATTGTCGACAACGCACCCGAGGTCGTACAGGAGGCAGTCGAGGCCGTCAACGAAGTCCGGGAGGAAATTGTCGACGCCGCTCACGATGCAGTCGACAATGTAGTGGATGCTGTTTCCGACGCGGCCGATGACGTGAGCGACATCGTCAGCGGCGATGTCGGAGACTCTGTCGAGGACGTCGTAGAGAACGTCGCGGAAGCGCGCGAAGAGATGCTGGGAGACGCCGTGGACGTCCTGGAAGACCGAGTGGAAGTCATTGAAGACCGAGCGGACATCCTGGAGGAGGTCCGAGAAGACATCATGGACCGACTGGAGGATCGGCTGGATGGAGACTTCGACGATGTCCTGGAAGGTACAGACGGCGCCGAGGACGCTATAGATAGCGCGGCTGACGCAGCGGAGGATTTACTAGATAGCTTTGGCGATGTTGGCGACGGTATTGCTGATAGGATGGATGACATTGGGGACGCTATAGGCGACATGGGAGATGGCCTAGGGGAGGTTGGGGATCGTATGGAGGATTTACGAGACAACATGGGAGACGATATGGGAGACATAGAGGACGTAATGGGGGATATGGGAGACGCTATGGGTGATGTTGGGGACGGTCTGGGTGATGTTGGGGACAATGTTGGGGATGCGTTAGATAGCGTGGAGGATTTGATGTCCATGTTAGCCATGGCAGGAGGAGGTGCTAATAGTATGCTTCGAGCAGCCGCGATGGCCGATGGCATGGGCGATATGGCGGATAACATGGGGGATATGGCGGATAACATGGGCGATATGATGGGAGGTGGCATGGGCGATATGGCGGATAACATGGGCGATATGGCGGATAACATGGGCGATATGATGGGCGGTGGTATGGGCGATATGGCGGATACCATGGGCGATATGGCAGATAACATGAGCGATATGATGGGCGGTGGCATGGATGATGTGGCGGATAACATGGGCGATATGGCAGATAACATGGGAGATATGATGGGGGGTGGCGTGGGCGATATGGCGGATAACATGGGCGATATGGCGGATGGCATGGGCGATATGATGGGGGGTGGCATGGGCGATATGGCGGATAACATGGGCGATATGGCGGATAGCATGGGCGACATGATGGGCGGTCGCATGGGCGAAATGGCGGATAACATGGACGATATGGCGGATAACATGGGCGATATGGCGGATAACATGGGCGATATGATGGGCGATGGCATGGGCGATATGGCGGATAACATGGGCGATATGATGGATAACGTGGGAGATATGGGTGATGGTTTTATGGGTATGATGGCAATGCAAGGAGCTATGAACACGGGTCAACGAATGGGTCAACCAATGATGGGCCGTCCCATGATGAAACCGATGGGTTACTCTATGATGGGAAGGCCCATGATGAACACGATGGGTCCCCCTATGATGGGTAGGCCCATGATGAACACGATGGGTCCGCCTATGATGGGAAGACCCATGATGAACACGATGGGTCCCCCTATGATGGGCCGTCCCATGATGAAACCAATGGGTTACTCTATGACGGGAAGGCCCATGATGAACACGATGGGCCCGCCTATGATGGGCAGGCCCACGGGTAACACGATGGGTCCGCCTATGATGGGACGACCCAATATGCAACCGATGGGCCCGCCTATGGGCCGACCCATGATGGGTCCGCCAATGATGGGTCGACCCAATATGCAACCGATGGGCCCGCCTATGGGACAGGGACAGGGAAATGGATTTTCCAACATTATGTCTCTTATGCTCATGGACGACATGGATTTTGACTTTGATTTTGATAAATAATAAATCCAAATAATGTTATAATACGTCTATACTTTGTCAGATGTTGGCTACAATGGTTATATATAAAACGATAGATTCTCTATTATCAGGATAGATAACAATATTATTATCTAATGTCAAATACTATTGTCTAAATTAACACATCAAACTCAATACACTGCATTTAATATGCCTAAAATACTGAGATTATTATTCTTCAGACTTCCGTGTTAATTTAGTACAGTGCATTAACATTGTCTTTACATTCTCATTCCGATATTACCACCAATTTCTCTATTCTAACTTATACGAACTAGAGTATCGGTGATTTGTAAACCCCTTAACGAGAATAAAACTGACTTTGATAATGAATTTTGGGGATTATATATAGTATTATTCTTCTCTGGCAAAGCAGAACGATTTCGCATTAAAATGTACGCATTATGTTGACTAATGAACATTTGAAACAATTATGAAAAAAGAAAATGGGCTATAAAACATAACTCTATAGATAATACTAGAAACTCGATTTCTCAATTTAAGACAACGGTAGAACTGTTTCAAAACCAGGTAAAAGGCCTTAGACTTAGGGACACATATATTATAAGTAGTACTAGAAACTAGTTGTTGCTATTTAGAAATTCAAACATTACTAGATACTAGATTTGCTACTATTCTCTATAGAATTTATCAGAATATGCTGCTTTTGTGGCATTAAATGCTATTGTATTTACTAGAACCCCGGTGCAGTGATTTACATTCAGTTCACAATGTACTAGCGATCTTTGTGGTGATTTGGGACTATTTAATATTTTACTAGAAAATAACCATTTTTGATAATTAATTTAGGTCCATTTCAAATAATAGTAGTACTAAAATGTGATAATTTCCTTAACTATATAGTAATACTAGAAATACGATACATGTATATGGAATTCGGACAATATGATATTTACTACAAATTCCATGTCGACTTTTAAAATATATTCAACAAAACTCATGCTTAAAATAATCTGTGATATTTTCTTTGTTTTCCATACTTTATCGACTACTAGTATACCTTGCTTTGCGGTGGTTGTGGTATATATAAGTCTTTATAATATTCTGATTAAGAATAAGGTCATGCTTCAGGGCTTGCTAAAATTATTTGGGCGGAAGCGTTTGACGCAATGTGTTGCATTACTGTGACAACAAAAGGGTTCATCATGGCGTAGTTCGAGAAGTTGGCACATCCCTTTAATAGTATTAACTATAAACGAACAAATCCTCCACTCGTTCTTTCTGCCCATGTATGTGCCTACAACCCACCAGACCGACCACACGTAACAACACAACTCACCTGTGTTACCCCAGGATTCCTACCACAACACAGTCGTCCCTGAGCATAACAACACAACTCACCTGTGTTACCCCAGGATTCCTACCGCAACACAGTCGTCCCTGAGCATAACAACACAACTCACATGTGTTACCCCAGGATTCCTACCGCAACACAGGCGTCCCTGAGCATAACAGCACACTCCACCCGAACCACGCCAACGCAATCCAACTCTAACAACATCATACACTCATATCGAACCATTCCTACCACAACACAATCGTCACTGAGCATAACAGCACACTCCACCCGAACCACGCCAACGCAATCCAACTCTAACAACACCATACACTCATATCAAACCATTCCTACCACAACACAGTTCCCCCATACAAGAACACAATGAAACCCATACTACAACACAATCCACTCTCACTAAAACACAATTTCCCCCTACAAAAGCGCAATACACTCCTACCACAACACAATTCGCACGTAACAAACATCCCATCTCTGCAGAAGTAACAGTCCACTCCTACTACAACAACAACACACTCCAGCCTACAACATAATACATCTCTACTACAATGCAATACATCCCTACTACAACACAATACATGCCTACTACAACGCAATACATGCCTAATACAACGCAATACATCCCTACTACAACGCAATACATCCCTACTACAACGCAATACATGCCTACTACAATACAATATATCCCTACTACAACGCAATACATCCCTACTACAACGCAATACATCCCTACTACAACAACACAATACATCCCTACTACAATACAATAATCCCTACTACAACGCAGTACATCCCTACTACAATACAATCCACCTCTAATACAACACAATACATCCCTACTACAATCCAATCCATCCCTACTACAACACAATACATCCCTACTACAACACAATACATCCCTACTACAACGCAATACATGCCTACTACAGCACAATACATGCCTACTACAACTCAATACATCCCTACTACAACAACACAATACATGTACATGTACATCCCTACTACAATACAATAATCCCTACTACAACGCAATAAATCCCTACTACAATACAATCCACCCTACAACACAATACATCCTTACTAAAGCACACTCCACTCCTTCTACATCACAACCCGCTCTTTCAACAACACAATCCGCCCCTAGAACAACACAACCCACCCTACCATAATACTTCCATTCAACCACAGCGATACTTATAGTGATCTTTATCCATATCAGCAATATCTTCGCTTCTATGTTGCATTCTGCGTGACTATTCCTCGGATATGTATATGACGTGTTTGTGAAAGCTACGTGCATACATCGCATCAATCATAAACAAACGATGTAGTTTGCTCTTTTCTAATTAAACACCTTTGGCGCATCCGTTGTTTTATATGTCTATAGTATTTTAAGCTAGTTCCTCGTCATTTGTAATATGAACGACACAGCGGTTAATCAAAAGTAACTTTCTTGAGTATTTACAGAACTGAAACTTATGGGAGATTTAATGCGCAAGACTAGCAATAGTCACTACTTCCGGTTACTTCGTTCACTGTAATCTCACTATGATTATTTTCTGACTTCATCAGACCTCGTGGATGACAGAGAAAGAGACGACGACAATTACAATGCTGATGACAGCGACAAGACCTCCGATGACGTCGATGATAGCAGGGAAAGCGATGAATCTAATGGACTCGATTCAATTGAAGACAGGATTGACGATAAAGATGGCGACACACATTTGGAAACAATGATAGATTACATTGAAGACAGAATTGACGATAGAGATGACGACTCGTCTGTTGAAACATTGATAGATTCCATTGAAGACAGACTTGATGATAGAGATGACGACTCGTCTGTTGAAACAATGATAGATTCCATTGAAGACAGACCTGACGATAGAGATGACGACTCGTCTGTTGAAACAATGATAGATTCCATTGAAGACAGACTTGATGATAGAGATGACGACTCGTCTGTTGAATCAATGATAGATTCCATTGAAGACAGACTTGACGATAAAGATGACGACACACCTTTGGAAACAATGATAGATTCCATTGAAGACAGAATTGATGATAGAAATGACGAATCATCTGTTGAAACAATGAGAGATTTCATTGAAGACAGAATTGACGACAAATATGACGACACACCTTTGGAAGCAATGATAGATTCCATTGAAGACAGACTTGGCGATAAAGATGACGACACACCTTTGGAAACAATGATAGATTCCATTGAAGACAGACTTGACGATAAAGATGACGACACACCTTTGGAAACAATGATAGATTCCATTGAAGACAGAATTGATGATCACTATGACGACACACCTTTGGAAACAATGATAGATTCCATTGAAGACAGAATTGATGATCACTATGACGACACACCTTTGGAAACAATGATTGATTCCATTGAAGACAGAATTGACGATAAAGATGATGACACACCTTTGGAAACAATGATAGATTCCATTGAAGACAGAATTGATGATCAATATGAAGACACACCTTTGGCAACAATGATAGATTCCATTGAAGACAAAATTGACGATAAAGATGAAGACACACCTTTGGAAACAATGATAGATTCCATTGAAGACAGAATTGATGATAAATATGACGACACACCTTTGGAAACAATGATAGATTCCATTGAAGACAGCATTGATGATAACGATGACACGCCTTTGGAAGCAATGATAGATTCAATTGAAGACAGAATTGACGATAAAGATGACACACCTTTGGAAGCAATGATAGATTCCATTGAAGACAGAATTGATGATAAATATGACGACACGCCATTGGAAGCAATGATAGATTCCATCGAAGACAGAATTGATGATAAAGATGAGACACCTTTGGAAACAATGATAGATTCCATTGAAGACAGAATTGATGATCAATATGACGACACACCTTTGGAAACAATGATAGATTCCTTTGAAGACATAATTGACGATAAAGCTGACGACACACCTTTGGAAACAATGATCGATTTTATTGAAGAAAGACTTGACGATAAAGCTGATGACACACCTTTGGAAACAATGATAGATTCCAGTGAAGAAAGATTTGATGAGCAAGGGGAGCGTCCAATCTTAAATATCATAGGTGATAATGTCGATGACGTACTTGACGATTCTGAGGAGGATAGGAATGATGTTATAGATGAGTTGACTGATGCGACGCAAGAACGTATAGATACAATGATTGATGCCAGAAGCGATGCTATGGGCAGAATAGTTGATTTCATAGAAGATCGTGCAGACACAATGATTGATGCTAGAAACGCTGCCATGGGTGGAATATCTGATTCTCGAGAAGATCTTGCAGACACAATGATTGATGCCATAAGCGATGCCATGGGTGGAATATCTGATTCTCGAGAAGATCTTGCAGACACAATGATTGATGCCAGAAGCGTTGCCATGGGTGGAATATCTGATTCTCTAGAAGATCTTGCAGGCACAATGATTGATGCCAGAAGCGATGTCATGGATGGAATATCTGATTTTCGAGAAGATCTTGTAGACACAATGATTGATGCCAGAAGCGATGTCATGGGTGGTATATCTGATTCTCGAGAAGATCTTGTAGACACAATGATTGATGCCAGAAGCGATGCCATGGGTGGAATATCTGATTCTCGAGAAGATCTTGCAGACACAATGATTGATGCCAGAAGCGATGCCATGGGTGGAATATCTGATTCTCGAGAAGATCTTGTAGACACAATGATTGATGCCAGAAGCGATGCCATGGGTGGAACATCTGATTCTCGAGAAGATCTTGTAGATACAATGATTGATGCCAGAAGCGATGCCATGGGTGGAATATCTGATTCTCGGGAAGATCTTGCAGACACAATGATTGATGCCAGAAACGATGCCATGGGTGGAATATCTGATTCTCGAGAAGATCTTGCAGACACAATGATTGATGCCAGAAGCGATGCCATGGGTGGAATATCTGATTCTCGAGAAGATCTTGTAGACACAATGATTGATGCCAGAAGCGATGCCATGGGTGGAATATCTGATTCTCGAGAAGATCTTGCAGACACAATAATTGATGTCAGAAGCGATGCCATGGGTGGAATATCTGATTCTCGAGAAGATCTTGTAGACACAATGATTGATGCAGGAAGCGATGTCATGGGTGGAATATCTGATTCTAGAGAAGATCGTGCAGACACAATCATTGATGCTAGAAACGATGCCTTGGGTGGAATAATTGATTCTCGAGAAGATCTTGCAGACACAATGATTGATGCAAGAAGCGATGCTCTGGGTGGAATAGCTGATTCCATACAAGATCGTGCAGACAGTATGATTGATGTTAGAAATGACGCAATGGGTCGTATGGTTGATGCCCTACAAGATGGCGCAGATAAAATTATTGAAGCCAGAAATGACATTGTTGAACGCGTGTCAGATGTAGTTTCCAACGTGAAGGATAACGTTGCCGATTCACTGGGAGTTTCAGCAGCTGCCATTGCTGGTGCAACCGGTGGAAATCCGGTCGCCATGGCGTTAATAGCTGGTGATGGACTTTCTAGTATAGAAGCAGGCGACATCTCTGCGTTCACATCAGAACATTAAATCATATTTTGAAAGACTCTCGACTGTATTTATGAAAGTGAAATTAATTTGTCAATACTGTCCGTGTATATTTCAACATTCTGTACCATAAGCATCTATTAGTGCTTCTATTCGTCAACCCCATGTGCTTTCGTAGACGTTAAACGCTAGCGGCTGGTCCGCGTATTTTATTCATGCCCCATTGTGTTTATTTGTGTACATAATTATGTGTATATATATATAATATGTGTGTGTGTGTGTGTGTGTGTGTGTGTGTTTGCGTGTGTGCACGTGTACGCGCTCTCATCTGAACACCGCGATGAACTGTATCGTACATGTCGCTGTGCATAGCGAATATTGTATATTACTAGCAAAACCAAACTATTTTAAAATAAAAGTCAATATTGATAACCAATTGGAAAATATATTTGCACAGAGAATTGGGGTAATGTATTAACTGTTTTTCGTGGATTCCGGAAACGTCATAATATTTAGTTCACAGAGCTTCTCTGACAAGAGAGGTCAATCCTTGAAAACCAATACCAGGGGGTCTCGTATCCAGTTCGAGAACATATAGCTCTCTCATGTGGCAAGCATACCATAGATAGATACGCCAGCGCTGTATGGTCTCGTAGAGGTTACGAGAGCTTAATAAAGGCACCCGTGTTCGACAACGACAACGACAGCGTGCCCTGGGGCCGTATTCTCGAAACTTCTTAAGCCCTAAGAAGTTCGTAAGTAATAAGAATTTGCCTAACTGGGTTTCTGCTTATGACAATTTTATAGAGACCTTTTCTGACTTAAGACATTCTTAAGTTAAGAAGTTTCGAGAATAGGGCCCCAGATTGGTAGTATCGTAACAACCCGTGCATGGGTATAGCCAATAGCATTGAATCTTCTCGGGGTTTTTTTGTAACACCGGCAAACTTCACATCAGCGCCCTCGGTGGCGTAAGTACACGAATCGTCACAGTCTAATTAAAATTAAATCTTTGTTCGTTTCTGCTATATAGCAGCTACTGAAAAACTCGTCGGATTGGCGGGAACGAACGAAGAGTTATTTTTAATTAGATTGCAATAGATAGAGTATGTCATAGAGAATGTTATTGTTTCCGTCAAGTACGAATATAACCGGTATTTCAGGTACAAGGGACATATTAATCACATATTATGCCAAACGTGAGTTTGAGCTTCCGATTCTCCCAACATGATTAATCATAATCAGACGTATTTAGAGCTCCAGGGGAGAAAAAAAAAGGCTACTGGCCGATTTTTATTTTTTTTACATACGGTTATTTTGTTTTGCTTTCTGTGTGTTATTTTGTGGGAAACGCCGCTTTCAAGATTTTGACACTCGTATGGCAGTACGACAGCTCTTAAGTTAAGAAGTTTCGAGAATAGGGCCCCAGATTGGTAGTATCGTAACAACCCGTGCATGGGTATAGCCAATAGCATTGAATCTTCTCGGGGTTTTTTTGTAACACCGGCAAACTTCACATCAGCGCCCTCGGTGGCGTAAGTACACGAATCGTCACAGTCTAATTAAAATTAAATCTTTGTTCGTTTCTGCTATATAGCAGCTACTGAAAAACTCGTCGGATTGGCGGGAACGAACGAAGAGTTATTTTTAATTAGATTGCAATAGATAGAGTATGTCATAGAGAATGTTATTGTTTCCGTCAAGTACGAATATAACCGGTATTTCAGGTACAAGGGACATATTAATCACATATTATGCCAAACGTGAGTTTGAGCTTCCGATTCTCCCAACATGATTAATCATAATCAGACGTATTTAGAGCTCCAGGGGAGAAAAAAAAAGGCTACTGGCCGATTTTTATTTTTTTTACATACGGTTATTTTGTTTTGCTTTCTGTGTGTTATTTTGTGGGAAACGCCGCTTTCAAGATTTTGACACTCGTATGGCAGTACGACAGCTCTCGGAGGAAACCCACACCATCAGTAGCGCAGACTGTTACAGTAAACCTGCGAGCTTCGGTTGATACTGACGAGCCAAGGATGATGACTGCATTGCCAGTTTACAGACAACGCATCCATCCGGGTCACCTCGAGTCATCGGGTGCCTATCCATTGCTACCATTGTAGCCATGTGACATCAGAGTGTCGTATTATTCAATTACATGTACTATACAAAGAATAATACAATCCGAGTGAAAACTGACCAACAATGACATAGTAATCTATTTTTAACATTCAAAGAAGCGTCCGTTTTCCCCAAGTGTTTGAGATTTCTCGGGAAATGCTGACATTTCGGGCATGGCAACGATGGAGACACGGTCGAGTGATGTTATAGGTTACGGAAACACTCGCGATGTGTCGATTGACAGCGCATCCTATCGATCGAGATCGCGTTGGGTCTAAGGGGTGGGATTTGAACCTGGTACATATTTGATTCCGTAGTCCAACGTGTATACGGCGTGCACCACTATACTCGCTGTAAAAGGCACACGAGTATGTATTCATTATTCCATTACCGTCCCATACACTACACATTCTCGCATTACCTACATATATTTTTATATGACGTATTTGTATAAGGCTTCAGCTGACATTATTAAATGTCAAACATAACTAAAAAGTATTCACCAATATATTGAGAAGTCAGGATAACAATATACAGTTATAAACATTTAAGGTCATCCTTGAAAAAGACCACCCAAATACTTGAGTACTAAATATTCAATTGCTCACATAGGATAGTTAGGGTTAATATACATGACGTATCTTGTGACACTTCCAACAACTGGATGTCTATATCCGGCCAGCCGACTGAACTTCGTGTCATTCAAGCGGCTAGTGATTCATCACTGTGACTGTCACGTCCGTCACGAGAGACAAGGACGAGGAGGAGTGCGTGATACATCGCGTAGTGACGGAAACATAACAATAGTAGTTCTCGGTATCAGCAGGGGTTGCTGTTTTATTGCCACGACGTAGCCCTTGGCGGCGTTGGTGGTATGTATGGTGCTATGAAGGATCTCTTCACCCCCCCCCCCCCCTCCCCTCCACCCCCATCACCCAGCTGGGTCCACAGATATATGACCTGTCCGGAGCACGGTGCCCGTAGAGATAATGTATTTAGTCTTTATTTGGCTTGTGAAGACTTATAGTGATGGATAATTATGTTTATGTCTTTTGATGTTGCATTCTTGCTTGACAGTGTATCCCTGGTCGTCGGTGGCTGTGCTATTAGTGGTCGCTCGGTACGCCAAGGGGAGTACGCCAAGGGGAGTACGTCAAGGGGAATTGCTAGCAGTGTTTCATTTGCATTTCCAGATGACTCCCTAGCTCGTTCACGGTTGTACGAATTTGTATACAAGGGAATTTGACTGGATGTATGTTTATTGGTATCTAGACAGATACAGTGTCAATATCACAGAAAACATTGATATTCATTGGAATAATGACATTAAACGGGAAGACACGCACAAAAATCATACATTATCACAAAACAAAACTATAATGATCTATTTAGGCTAGATACGCCGTATGCCATCTTCAATAGTAGTAGACTACTAGTAGTACATGTAGGTTGCTACTCTCTTCCTTAATACAGCGATATATACTAGTAAGTCACCGGTAGATACACAATGTTGTAAATGTGCCGTATACTGTATATGTAACAGTATGTAACGTAGCATGCCGAGTCGACGCCCTACATTGCACTCTAGCGTTTTGAGAAAATGTCACACCCGGCCCAAAGGATCTTACAGCCCTCTGTCAGTTGAATGCAAGGCTCTGTGTCACAGAGCTTTATGCCCAGCATTCAATTGTCAGATAGCGCTACAAAACACTTTGGGCCAGTTTTGACGTTTCATGAAAACGATTGTTTCATTGCAAGCCATTTCAACAATGGCAAAGCGTTTTATGCAGAGCGCTTTGCCGGATGTGAGCTGCTGTAGTGAGACGTACCCACGCCATGACTTCCTGTCTACATGTATGTCCGCATCTTTAGCACTATAGCCGTTATACAGAACATACACATATTATCACGGCTTGTGTGTAGTGTATGCATGTTTGAATACGTATAATTATGCTAGTCCGGGTATTTCACCAGTCTTTATAGTGCTAGTTCACTAGAATATCATGCCCACATGGACACACTATACTGTCTCCGAGCCGACCTATCTTTTCGTTTACCCTGTTTATTGCTGAGCGCCAAGCATGGAAGCAACAAGTAGATGTATCATCTTTAACGTCTTTTGGTATGACGCTCTAACCATTCCGTCACGGAGGCTATTTTTCAACACCTCCACCCCCCCCCCCCACCCCCGGGACATCACCTTGACACACAAACACAATCGGATAAATAAAGCGTATCTATATACCTTCCAGTGTACAAGAAATATATTTCTCTCTCTTTTATTTTTATGAAAATAATACATCACGGTATATATCATGGCGGCACAACGACCTCAACGAAATGTGGGGAAATGCTATAATCAACGCATCTTTGGGCAACAGAGGAATGGTGTGCACGCACACCGGAAGACTAAGCAGGCATTACCCACAATCCTCCACTGATCCTGGCATTGATGATACCATAGCAACATAAAATAAACTACAAAATACACAGAACGACAGTGACTAGAATATAAGTGGTTAGCAACAACTACCATTATCACAGAAACGGTTCTATATGCGAGACGCGCTTTCAAAGCACGACTATTTGTCGGTATGTGGAGAGAGAAAAAAACGCAGGTTTACAAGAATCGTAACTGTCTTATCGAACACGCCTTCCCTTCGAATTTTAACAGGCATTGCTTCAAAGTTATAGTGCAGATTCGACTCAAACACAACGTTGTCAAATGCAGTGGATAAAACAGATACGTATATAACATGCATTTTACATTGGAAAATGATGACATGTTTCTGAAATCAAGAATTCGGCTCCCTAGCATACCTCACTTTGAGATGTTTTGTCGAGTTGAGTAAACATTTCATGATTTGTATCATGAAACTCAAACGTAAAATATATCGTGACTGTAATCTAACCCATCTTAATTAATACTAGTGCGGCTTTCCTATGCGGTCGGGTTATGTCATACCGGTATTCTAACATGACTTGTATTAATAACGAACGTCGATTGGCCAAAAGACGTCACGTGCACAAATTCAGGCACCATCAATTTGCGATTGAACATCGTCTGATTCAAGATATATTTCGGTGGAATTTGATACAGTCACTACAGTTTGGCATGTATAGGTATCGATCGAGATATCCAAACAGTAGACCTTTATCCCCTAAATCTATCGAAAATCATCTTCCCTTTATACGGATCCTGTACAATTTATATAACATTATACATTAGTTTGATTACACTACTATAATCAACACCCCTTAATGTAATTATCCCGCTGACCTTTCGTGAACTCTGAGTGACCCACTAGGAAGCTAAACTACTAGTACGTAACCAATAAATCATATCTACTATTCACAGCGCGATTAATTTTCGATCTGCAATGTTTTCATTGGCTAACGGTAGGACTCGTGACAGGAAGTAATATAACCGACGACTGGGCCAATCAAATCGACGTGTTATAACAATGTGTAATGTGAATATCAATGTAATTCTAGTAATACAGATGGTGTGACGATAAACCCTTTTGTCCAACAAGTACATGACATCACTAGTGAGGAATACTGCAATACACATAGCGTCACAAACATTCGTGGAATTCATGCAGAACACACCTTCCGATATAATTTGTATATTAGCGTTATTCCAAAAAGGAAATTGGTCAGTTTTCAGGATAAAAATATCTATTCGAAAACAAACCTACGACGAGAATTCGACAAATCTCTGTCTGCCAGTTAAAATACGTCGATTGAATTACCCCTTGGTCGTATATTCAAGTAAACGATGAGTAGCAATTTGTTCTCATATTCAGGAGCAGCATACAACTCCCACGTCGTAACAACACATCGTCGCCAGCACCTGTTTCTGTCTGTAGACCATCAGCACATCTTTCAGAATAGCAGCGCTGCTCAGTATACAGTCGATCACATTCATAGGCTAGCCTGTGGATACCCTGCATACTGAACTAGCACTATATCGACACAAATTCCTCAATGGTCATCTCCTAGAATGATGCCGGTGTTGTATAGTCAAGACGAGAACCCGCCGCCATTTGTCATGGAAATGGGTGAGATAACTCTCGTTGACGGTGATTTAGTACCGCCCCTGTCGGTGTCGGTGTCGGTGCTGCCAGTATAAGGGCAGAATGGGCCCCGACTCCTCCTGGGGCTCTTTGTAGTCAACGTTACATACGGTACAGAAGAACGCGATGTAACACACCCAGTCCACGCATAAAGTCGCCAAGCCAAAGGGAGGTAACCACGGCTCAGAACATAACCTTCCGATTACACGGGCTTGAGTGACGCACACCAGAACGTATATCGTACCTGGAATCAAGAATAATAACAATAAGTTTCACAATCACTCCGCCAATTAGTTGCCCAATCACTCTCCCAATGACTCTTCCAATCAATCAGCAAAACAGTTTCCTAATAATTCTCAAAGTCATTAACTAAATCTAGCATGCAACTCCGTCATTGTATCACAGCGAATCTTAAAGAAATTCACAGCTATCCCTACACGTAAAATTGTCCATTACATTGTTTCTGCTTTAAAACTAAACGGATCTGGAAACTGTAATATACCAACCCAGGGGCGGATCCAGCATTTTAGGAACAGGGGGGTTCACTTCGATAAATGCCTTTATAAAACGGGCACTTTGTCATAAAAAGGGGCACTTTGTAATAAAAAGGGCACTTATGGCTGAAAAAGGGGGGGTTTGAACCCCCTGAACCCCCCCCACCCCTGGATCCGCCACTGCATACATACA
>JAULBO010160514.1:0-13015 GCA_032355325.1 Clypeosectus delectus
CCCCCCCCCCCCCCCCCCCCCCCCCCCCCCCCCCCCCCCCCCCCCCCTAGTGGTACGTAGGGGAATGATGCCTAATTAGCAACCGCGCTTTGTTCTTCACCAAATGTGGTCTACAGATATATTCGTGGTTCTTTGGACAAAATAAATAAATATCAAAACTACAGGTCCAGTTTCAAACCATGCCGTATCTAACTATTAATTAAACATACCCGTAACTTTGATAAGCAATTATATAACGCAATACATGTAGCTCCTATTAGGTGTCACCGGAAGCCTGTCAACGGACTTAATTACACTCCCTGTTTACGCCAAGCCTCGATACGACCGTTGCCTGGAACGAAGTCTTAGTTGATTAGCTGTAAAATGTTGCTATGGTGAATTGAAGTGTACGTATAATATCCACGTACTGATCCCAGTGCCGTGTCTAGTTCATGTTCTCAACCATGCTCTACCTACAGCTCTCGACATTCCAGTAGATCATACTTCCCGTTTACACTCTGTACGACTATGGACAGTTTCGTGTGTTTCCATTTGAGCTATTTGATTGGCTCTAAAAAAGTTATGTCAGGCAATCGGAAAGCTTCTTTCATAAACAGGATGTACCTTAATCCGTAGCGGTAACGTTTTCTTGACGATGTTAGGTTCGAAAATATAATGATCTTAAGTTTTTCCTGACGAAGGACTTCCAGTTTTCGTACGAGATCAATGTCTATTTTTGCCACTTTGTTTATTCTATTAAAACATATGGCATACACATATAACGATTTACTCTTTTAGTATTATAAATTCCAATAACTTAAAATTCCTAAAATGTCCCCTCCTGTATGCAGCACCCTACTTCCACGCCCTCACGTGACATCGTGGTAGTTCCGACGGTAGACGAACTCCGATTGGTTCATGCGATTCCCGTTAACTCTACGTCTTCAAAATTCCCACCAGAGGGAGCTCATCAAAAATGTAAACATTGGCCGTAGTCATACAGCGTGTAAACTGGAAGTATGATACTGGAGTGTCGAGCGCTGTACATAATAGGTAGAGCATGGTTCTCAACCGGCGTGTGGCCCCACCTTATACCGGTAATACAAATTTGAAAATATACAAGTATTGTTTTATTGCTGAGTTGTAATATTTGATGTTGACATAGTAGAAATACTCTAGTTTAATACCGGAAGGATGCTAAGTACTACTTAAGCCATTATCGTAAACACGCAGTAAATAGTCACTAAAATTAAGACCCCCACCCCCACCCCAACTGTCTGTTACATTTATACGTACAGGCTTATTTATATACTTATACTCTCAACTCCCTCGACGACCTGCAACTCTACAACTCCGATTACGGCTATCGACGGAGCTCAACGCGATCATTTAAACCGCCCGGATGTATACCACACCAGTCCCGCAGTTCCGAGCTCGAGACGCCCTAGAAAGCTGCAGGAGAGAGGATGACGATTCATCGCCGGGGAAAAGACTGAGCACATCTACTTTGAACTGTCACTTTGATTGACTAGCGCCAGGAGAGTGAGACAGGCTCATCCGGATGTATAGACGGAGTCTGGCGTCGAGGTAAACACCGAACGACCGACAGACCGATAGACCCACTGTAATTAGTCCAGCTCAAATAATGGCAACATTACGGAAGGAAAGTAATATGAATGAAGACGAATGGCAGGGGGTAGAAGAGGGAAAAGAAATACATAAAAAATAATTAATTTAAAAAAAATGGTATGTTCTATTTTAAGGTGTAACGTGATAACAATTTCTAGCCAGCGTTTCCTGGGATCCAGCTAGTATTACCATGATTGTAACGGGTGATTGATAGAAATGTATGTGACTACTTGGACATTGGCAGAGGCGAGGAAGTGTGCATGACACTGATTAAGACGTCTACGCTGATTGTGACAATTTTAAGCGTTATATACACGCGCACTGGTGACAAGCAGCAGATGTACACTATATAGGTATCCTTCAAGAGGATGATAATTTTGTTTTACTTTTCATTTCCGCCAAAGATTTAAGTTCACAACAACATGACATATTTTGCCACATCTGCAAATATTCGAAAGCATATATACCGATCAAACCCGATCGGATACCGGGGGGATCGGACTATCGATGGTCGGAATACCGGGGTCCACTGTACGCACACCGAGTATAATTGAAAGTATATTTTTACTTTGAGAATGTAAAGCAACTCATTCATTCAGCATGTTGTATTGATAGGCAACGCCCTGCAATGAGGATACAGCTGATTGTCGTCTCGTGGGTTCTAGTCTTGCATTCCTCATCCCCGCTCCCATGCAGAGGTACGTTATTCCGTATACAGTACACATATAGTGTACATACGGAATAAAGTACCCCTGGGGTGCGAGGATGTGTATACCTGAGTCTAAACATTATAGTGACTACAGTATATGACATGTGTGTGATACTGTGAGCACGCCTGAGTTTATCTAAGGAAATATATTACCGAGTTTACTTCCGAAGATTACGTGTAGTGAACGTGTACCGAACGTGTATACCTATACTGAGCTTTATAACAGGCTACTCTTACCTTAGCTTAGCCTTACTTGCTGTGCTCAGTAATATTGAGTATACTTAAACTGCTGACGGCGCTTACTTTCTTGTCATTAATACCCCTTTGGAAATATGGCATTCTTGACGCAAAACCACAACACGGGGAGTTTAAAGCCGCTTTCAAGAACGTGCTCATATCACGGCCTAATTGTATCCAATGTGTGTATGTGCATATGCCTGCTTGTGTTAGTGTGGATATTTCACCAGTCTTTATAGTGCTAGGAATATCATGCCACAGATACTCCACTCAGACACTCCGAGCCAACCATGCAGTCCTTTCTTTGCCACATTAATGCTGAGCGCCAAGCAGGGGAACAACAAGTACCGTAATTTGGTATGACACGACCGCGAGGATTTGAACCAACGACCTTCCGCTCTAACCACTACGCCACGGAGGCAGTCCCAGGGCTTATCATAAATTACTCGCTATTGCATCCACAGTTCCTCACTATAGTCGATTATCCAGTCATACGGTTTCCGGAAAGTGAAGGCCATGTGTATTTATCTATCCGGACGTAAGAGAGTGTGCGCGTGATATTAGAAAATGTAATCGTATATTGGAATCGGCTTTGGACTTGGAATTAACCTCCCAAGCGAATATCAGTTTACAGTGATGGAATCCTTCCAGCGAGTTACGTGCACCACACTGGCGTCTAACGGAAGCGTCGTACCGGAATTCGGGGCGTACCTCTGCGTGCGCATCAGTTCCTGCTGTAGAAAAAGCATGGCGTGCGTCTTGATTAACGCCCACTCCAGCCTTTAGAGAGTACGAGGCCCGCGCTCTCATTTAAGTACGCCACTACTGCAGCTTGTTTTTCTCCACTCATGTATCATTACAGTTTCTTCACTAAATAAGCTAAATCTTACTATCGTAAATTTCCTCCACGAAATATGCAATCACTATAGTTCGCTGTCTGCACTATGTTTCTATACATGTATCTATTGTATTATTTCCCCCACCACGACCACCCCCCTCCCCACACACACACACACACACACCCCACCCACACACACACACACTCCAACCTACCCTTCTAATTAAGTATGCTACTGCTGTTAGTTGTTTTTCACTAAATCGGCTAACGAATTATTACCATAGTATGTTTTATTCAATAGAATGTCTAGAGCACAAATTCAATCTACATTCTTCCAAAATACTCCGCCACCTGCAATCGCAATTCGCTCAGGCTAAGGGAATTAAACTGTACCAGAAATTACACCGTTAGACTGCGTAAAACAGCTTCCTGAAACAATTACGTTCAATAGTTTATTCAGCGAGTCATGAACAGTGATTGTGCTATTTACAGATCTTATACTTGCCTCGATCGCACCTTGAACTTAAAGGCAACGTAGTTACCTATAATTCCTCCAAACCCATTTTGATATCTTGCAATTGGATGCAGGCTATTTCAAAACAAGATTGCTTCTAAGTACGGAAAAATCAGTGCAAACACAAACCTAGAACACGCAATTACCATGCAGTGTGAGGGATCACTGTCGTGGTCTTCTACAAGACAGGATGCACATGCACATACGTCAGGTTAGTGTAATTGCTTGATCTATATTATACTTGCACCACGATCTGCTTTGCGTCGCTGTCTCGATGCTGCAACAGGGAACGTTATGTTAGAGTACGGACCCAGGCATGCTCTCAAGTTGCAATGTGACAGAGAATCCAAGCAAATGCAATCACAATATCGACCGCTGTGTAACGTCGTATAATGGAACCTCAAACGTTGTAGAGTTTCTATTGCGCGTTGAACTATATTTTCGAAGTAGCGTATATGTATCAGATTCGGACGATTTAGAGTAATAATGGTTGCACGGTTGTCTTGTGCGTTCATACAAGGGCACACCAAATGCAACATATGAATACCCACATGTCTACATTATTTTTTTTAATGTCCATTGTCACCTTAATGGGGTTTGTTTTAATGCGGCTATATATTTATTATACACCAACAAAAACCACGATAGAACTGCAAATGAAATTAGCAATTGAGTCAGAACTGAATTTGATGGCTGATAAAATGAAACTGTGAGACAAAGTTTGTTTACTCTCAGCTGACTATGATCAATTTCATCTGTACTATAGCAATTATGACATCAGTATATCATACACGCAAAACGTATGGAAGACTTTGAAAGCCGATAACGCGAATACGTTTGTCATTCAGAGTGTACGCCAAGGCACCAATTGACTGAGATATCCTCCTTAAAGCTGTCATCCGACGATACGCTCACTGTAATGAACGTATGTAAGCAGGAGTGTATGTGTGTGTGTGTGTGTGTGTGTGTGTGTGTGTGTGTGTGTGAGAGAGAGTGCGCGCGCATACACACACAAACACACTCACACACTCACAAACACAAACACATACATATACGATCAAGTCTGATGCTATAGAAACACGCGAGCTGTGATTAGATTCTTGATTATTAACTACTAGTAATCTGATCATGACAATTCGTGTTGTTCAAAATAATATATGTCATTTGCATGCTTTCTTTTGCTCGTCGGTATATATCCATTGATCCAGAGACCGCAATTGATGACCGTCTTTAATTTCAAGTTATCGTTGTCTCTCCTCTGCAATCAAGTATACAAGTTAAGACTAATTCCACGGTAAATGAAGATCTATTGTGAGCTTTGTCCTGAAGGCACGTGCTCTTCTGTGGACATGCGCCTTGGAGGAATGCACCTTTCTCTGGTCATGCGCGTGTCGCAGTCGATGCCAACGGCTGGTAAACAGAAGGAATTCATTGCTTGGCGGCTCATCACAGCCCGTGCTACAGAGATCGTGGATTGATTGATCTACAAAGCGAAATATCTATGCTGAGGAGGCGAGGAGTTTAGACTGGGGACTCATTACCAATGAAGATGCTGCTGAAGAACAGCTGAAGAACACATGCTGGTCGGTTACAGGTGAGCTGACACCGAATTTTATTTATTCGTAATGCACAAACGATCTACATAAAACAATAAATCATAGGATACTCGCTTAATGCATACAACTTAAAAATCCAACCGAAACAAAAAATTGAATATCAATTTTATTTTAGGTTTTTCACAACGATAATTTGTTTCTCATTATTTTCTTGTATTGTGTACATCTTAATTACAGTTTGATAGCCATGCGTGGAGCAGTATAACAATGCTGTAGACCAGTGCATACTGTCAATGTATCCCCTGTCGGCAGTATGTATGTTACAGTTGATCTGACTATGTCAAGCTTGAGATAACAAAATGATTCCCTTTAATTGCCAGATAGAATGGCATTGAGTTTGATGAAAGAAAATTAAGATTTTGTATATTGTATTCACACAAAATTGCATGCATTTCTATTATTATTATTCACACAAAATTGTATGAATGCCTATACATATTTACATATTACCTTCATTTATTTCATCAAACTCATGCCATTCTATTTGGCAATTAAAGGAAATAATGTTGTCATTTCAGGCTTTTAAAAAAATGACATAGTGAATTAAACTTTAATGACAAAATGAGGTCGTAGACATATTAGCTGATTGCCGGTATACAGATTACCTGTAACATTGCATACTGTACTTGGAATATTGAATAAGGAACACTGGGACAGGGTAATGGGTATGAAACCCTCACCTAAACAGTTTCTGTTTCAAAATTTACATGTTTCTGTAGTTGACTTGTACACGTCTATGCTCATTACATATATCTCAGTGTTTCGAGAGAGTCCGCTACAAATGCAAATATCTTAATTGTATAGACGCAGAAGGTTATTGGTATATTCCTTCACCGGAGAACAATTCGATCATAAAGCTGGATAAAATACATGATTGTTATTGAAAACGCACTACATGCATGTCTGAAACAGAATACAGCAGAATCCGAATGACTTCAATTCAAATTTTGTATTCTATATTTGAAACAATTCGTTAAACAATATTTATTTCAAAAACTTCCTGGATTTAATAACAGCCAACTGAACATGTCTAGAACGTGAATAGAAGGAAGACTGGTTTAATGGTAAACGAAACTAATTTGCAATAGTTTATTAATATATCCTTGTCAGTTGTCTAACCTCTGGTAACGTAGAGTTAAAGGCGTAACATTTGAAATCATTATTGTTTCGTTAGGTAATTCATATCGGTTTGGCAACACTATGTACACGATGGCTAGGATTAACTAGTGCAGTAACAGATTGAACCGAAATGACATTGTCTGTTTTATGTACCGTAGTTCTATGCACGCGAACATATCTATTGAGACACCTCGAGGAGGGAAGATATGGGATCTGTTAAACCAGGAACTCACGCCTACTTTACGGTAATTTATAATCATACCACAAAGAATTGATAAGAGTAATATTTGTTTTTAAGTTGTGTGTCAAAATATTAGTTGCTTTACTCATTTAGAGACATGGGCATGTTTATAAACAATTATGTCCGGCGATGCATAACTGCTTCATTGACACTAATGTTATTCCCTGTGCTGTGGTAACTTAAGAAATAGTGGACATTATGTCGGCGAGATTGACAGAGAGATCAAGCGTGTGACATACATTATACAACGTATTGCGTTGCATATTGTTTGAATTCGAGATTAGAGTATGTCACTCATATCACGGCTTGCGTGCGCGCGCGCGTGTGTGTGTGTGTATGTATGTATGTATGCGTGTGTGTGTATGCATGCATCCATGTCAGCGAGTAGTATAAAGAATTTTAAGATGTCTATCAGTGTTATATAGTACTAGCTCCCTGGAGTATCGTGCCGCAGTTTCTCACTCAGACACAGCATACCGACTCCGAGCCGACCAGTCCTTGCTTTTAGCCCCATTTAATGCTGAGCGCCATGCAGGGGAACAACAATCACCATATTTTAACGTATTCGAACCACCGACCTTCCGCACTCCGGGCAGACGCTCTAACAATTACGCCACGGAGGCGGCACTGCGTTTCAAAAACAAATATGCGAGGATGATAACATTACGAACGTTTTGAAAAGTAATCATATATCTGCCATAGATATACACAATGTCATTATTACGTAGTTTCCGCGAGTTTGGAAATCCGACGATCCAACAAAATGTATATAGCGCCCTATAAAATACTAGTACCCTAAGACGCTTTACAGTTTCTGGAGTTTTAATCAGCTGTAACTGAATTTGAACAGGAATGCTTCTAGCTGTTTTTGACGGAAGGGAGTCCGACTTTACCAGGGTCGTGCTCCTTTCTCTATGTCCTGTCTGTACTTTCTGTCCAAGACATGTGCCGTCTGCTCCACCTATTTCGCGGGTACATGTTCCGGACACCTAGAACACTGTGCGGAGTTGCTCCATTCCGACCGCACATGTCTTGGACAGAAAGTACAGACAGGACATAGAGAAAAGAGCACGACCATACATACATACATGCATACACTGCACATACGCCGTAATATAATATAATTAACAACAACAACCTGATGTAAACTATGGCGATGTATATAAAGGCGCGTTCAACACAGTAAGTAAAACACACGCACATTTAATAGTTGCGCAAGCTGTTGGAATTTACATGTTTTACCTGCACTGTATGCATGTCTGTATGTATGTGTATAAGACTGCTTGTGCCAGTCTGGGTATTTCACCAGTCGTTATATAGTGCTAGTTCACTGGAATACCATTTCGCAGTTAGAACATGGTTACTCCACTCAGACACATTATACTGACTCCGAGCCGACCAGTCCTTGCTTTAACCCTTTAATGCTGAGCGCCAAGCAGCGAAACAACAAGTACCATCTTTTAACGTGTTTTGGTATGACACGGCCGAGGATTTGAACCCACGACCTTCCGCTCTCCGGGCCGACGCTCCAACCACTGCGCCACGGAGGAGGTCTATATCGTAGTTCGCTGATTACAACGGGAGTGCTACTATATACGGTGTCCTTGGTGGATTCGAGAGCTTCAGGAGAGACTGCATGTCTTCTAATCTTGCATTGAATTCCGAGCAGCGGTCATAAAATCTTCATACCCAGCTATCATTAACTTGCTATCACGTCTACAGTTATAAATTACTTTAGTACCACAACCAGGGAAGCCTGTATACATTATTTAAAAAAACACAATATCAGACATACAGCGGTAACTTTCATTCAGTCACATCTCAAGGCAACACATTATCCTCAGCCAAGATATAGTATAAGCATAACCCTGAAAACGTGCCCGAATGACTGCTTTCTATGATAACCGGAATGTAGTTTACATTCATCTGTTTGCCAGCTCATGAAAAAAATGTATGCTTTGGATTGTGCGTAGATATATTTATAGAACGTCATGTATAACCCTAGAACGAACTACATGTATTTCCTGCTTTAGTAAATTAGTGCGGGCATGACTACAGTATTAATTTACGTTGCTAAATACTAGTATCCAAGGGAACGCACTAAATGACAGTATTATTCTGTACGTACAGATGCATGATTCATGTTACACAAGTTAAAATTACATCCTAAATGTTAACACGTTTAATTATCCAGGTTTGGGCGATAAATCAATACCCGTGTCCCTACACCCTACATGTAACTGGGCTAAGGATTCCGCGACGTCAGAAGTTGTCTTAAATTACTTTATGAAATTCTGTTTGATATTGAAAAGTAGTATGCAATCAGTGCGCTTCTTCATACTATTAACTACGGGTTCATTTACTACAAGGTGCTACGCCAGATATTAACGTGACGCATTATACATATAACTGGTGCATAATATATACTCCGGATAAGAATTACATATTACACATAATGATAAACATAATAATAACAATAATGTTAATATTATGTATAATGCCAAAAATCCATGCTCGAAAGCGTGCTCAAAGCGCCACTTTATTACCCCGTTCGGTGGATCAATGCGCAATTAGTTTCCATCTCAACTCACTGGGGTGTATGCATCCCAAGTGTTGCAGGCGCATAGCCTTCTCGTCCGTCCGGAAGCAACGTGGGCTGGTAATGTTGAGCAGCTAGTTGGTCTTGTGTGCATGTTTAAAATGTAGATACATTTAAACATTGAATTTTCACTTACATTCATCGGTTTGTAAGCATATACTAGTGTCATATTTCAAGTAGTCGTTTATTATTACAGTACACAACATATTGGTTGAGAAATAACTGATTTAATAGTATAACATGACATTAATTGCAAGTACCGCCTAAAAGTCGTGCGTTAATATACTATTTGCAACAAAAGTGAAATATGAATCACGTTTATTATGTTGGTGATAGCCTGACCCCGAGGTTACTAAACATGTACGATTCCATGCTCGACTTGAGGTTTTGTTCACAACTTTCCACATAATACTAGTATAAATTCTGAGCATGAAATCCTACTCAAAATGTTTCGCAATCTTCGGGGGCAGATCTATTACAGGAGGATACATTACAAATAGTAAATGCAATTATATACTAAATTTAGTATACTACTAGTAGATTATGTGAATATTATTGTGTCAATATTCGTATTAAACATTAAATATACAAGATTGCGGTGTGTATACATGTATAATGCATCAGTTATTTAAAGATAAGCTACTGTGCTTGTTATATTTATAACGACTAATCCCACCAACTGTGAGGAAATAGGAACAGCAGGTGTATTATCCAATATGTCCCACAACCCTATACACCTATAGAGCATGTATAGCATTATCTCTGAGGTATTCGTAATTACACCAATGATTAATTGCTAATGCCCATGAACAAATCTTCTGCAACATACAGTGTACATGTAGTTCACTGTTAAAGACAGATATAAGAATGCCACACGGCGTCTAAGGCCTTTTAAAAGGTACCAACCGCCTACCCCTATCTTTCTCTCGCTCACTCTCTCTCAGACAATGCCTGATACAATGCTGCCTCCTTCATCGCCTCAGGTGCCAAGCAGGTGGAAACACACATAGACCACAAGCACGTGTGGGCACTTACAAAACCCACCTTACCGCCACAAAGGAAGTCCTAGAAGCATATAGTTGCGCTGGCTTTGTAAACAACGAATTTGCCGAGGTCTCGCGAGATCTCGCCAGTTATAGGTACAGAACAGTGCATCGCCGGATACTATTTACAGGTTTACTTCGACCTTTGCGCAATATGAAGGTCGTCCGTAAATACAGAACATTGTCGGGTTAGACAGACGGTTTAATGTGTCAGGTTTGGTTTGGTAGGTGGTGTTACTGTACGTTCTGAACGGAGTACACACGGGATACAGTTTGTCAAATCGGTAATTCACTGTACAATATATAATTATCAGGTCGGGTATGCAGGAATTTAAGTATGTAAAATCGAGTATGCAGAGAGTACAGTATGTCAGATGTTCAGGTGTGCAGACAGTGTAATGTTTCAGTTAAGTAATGCAGGCAGTACAATGTGTCAGAACGGGTATGCTAGTATGGTTAACATATCGTTGACATTCTGCGGTTACAGACTGCAACTTACATGTACTTTCACCAAGGAACTCCTCGGCTTTAACGTTGCTTACTCCATCCCTACTTACATATAAGTGCGCACCAATTTAGCCATACATAACGTATACTGTGTAGTGAGTGTCTTCTCAATACAGCGGATATGTAGCATTAATGGCTGATGTTCTCTGTGAGAGTTGTCAATGCTTGTGATATTGAAATGGACACGGCACAGCTTAATTGTTAAAGCTGCTATAAAAAAAAAAAGCATTCGTCGACTTTTCACAAATGATTTTGTATAAACGACACGAAGTAGTCATCGCAAACGACGAAATATGACGCAATGCATAACATCAAAGCAATCTGTGAATACAGTAATTATGAAGAACATCGCTTTCAAATGAGATCACATAGCTTTCTAGTTTTGAATGCTGTGCATTAATAGCATGCTATACGCTGATAGCATATTGATACACCACCCTATACACGATGTTCTAGCTCTGAAAAGATCATGAATTAAAAACAAGCATTGTTAGTTTAATTGGGGTTTAAAGCTGCTTTCAAGAACTTGTTCACAACTCGGTTTGAAATCAATGCACTATCATAACAAATCAAAATAAAAGTAATAATATTACTACTGTAGTATATTATTATAGTCATACAAATTCACATCCTGAATCGATTACAATACGCTATTTCTTTTGCCTTCATCAAACATACAGATGCCTTTATTAATAATACTATAATTATATTCATGATATTGTTGTTAGTGTTTAGATGAATGGATAGTCACAAACCAGTAATATATTTTAGGGTAAACATTGAAATCCGCCATGATGCTGGACTGAAAACACCAGCCTCCTTGTTCTTTCATTGCCACGGGGAATTCGAGACCTTTACTTTCCCAGGATTCCCCAAAACCAGCATAGCTTTTTAATCTTTCACTTAATAGAACCCCCCGTGGGAAGGCTGTGTTCAATCAAACCTTTGGACCGTAGACTGTTATATATGATCGATAGTTGGGGGTTTGATTGTGGCGTTACGGTAAACAGACTTGACAGATACTATATAATAGTATGCACCTCTCGCGTACCAACACTCTGATTCAGATGTATATTCTGCAACATAATAGTACTTTGTATAACGTTATAAAGTCATTTAAAAAGTAACATGATGATTTTGGTACATTATATTTTGGTTTAGATATTGATTCGGAAGATGGTTCGTTTCACGAAAGGGGGTGCATATTTACGCCGGACGTAAATGACGTAATACAATCGCAGATTTGCATGGATATAATAAGGATGTATGTCTCATTTACGTGTCCTTGGTGTGTTTTGATTTTTTTCCCCGTGTTATCCAGTAATGTGGACAATTATGTTAAACACTACTATAAATACCATGCATGAAACCAAATATACTATCCTACAATTGTTCCACACAAGATAGTTTAGCAGATACGTTCAAATGACAGAAATATCACGAAACATAGGTAATCTTGAACAACTACTGTATAACCCAGTACATACATATTTTCCGTTCATAGAATTACAGTATAGTGTCAACCTGAATGTAATGTATAATACATAAATATATAATGAGGATATTAGTACATATACATACGAATATGTTATTGATCAAATTCGTATTGGTCGTATTCCATAGAATTATAATCAAATATACACATATACATTTTCAATGAACATAATATTTGATATTTTCTGCGTTTGTTTAGTAACACAGCATCAACATTTGATGTACCTAGCGTTGCTTTCCATCAATACGTTCTTCAAAGAAGCATGCTAGGCAACCAAGCATAAATAACGACCATATGCCCACCATAGGCGACCCAGTACTCGTATGCGACCTAGTATACACGTACATGTAGGTGACCCGGTATGTTGTAGGCGACCCAGTACACGTATGCGACCTAGTATACACGTACATGTAGGTGACCCGGTATGTTGTAGGCGACCCAGTACACGTATGCGACCTAGTATACACGTACATGTAGGTGACCCGGTAT
>JAULBO010160625.1:0-14586 GCA_032355325.1 Clypeosectus delectus
AATCACTGGATATTTTAGGGTTTTCACGAAACCCCTGGCCCTCGCAGTGACTTCACGAAATCCCTAAAAATTTCAGTGATTTCATGAAATCACTGATTACACGATCTTACTGTAACATATACATATCGATGAGAGAATGTGTCCAGAAGAGCTGTGAACAATGCACATACCGGTATCAGTAACGACCATTGGTTCCAGTTACTATAATCAATACTTCAGGTCACTTAAGGATTGTGGCTGAATAGAAAAACCTGTGCAAAGCTGTATTATTGTTTGGGAAATATACAAATTATAGTATGCTAAATCAATTAACCAAATTCATAGCTTTTCCTCTTTTCTGTTGTTTCATTAATTCCATTCCATACCCCATGTATGTATCAATGCATTTAATTCTGTAAGTAGGCACATGGACATGTTTTAAAGGTGTACACTATAGTAATTCTCAAACAAATTGTTATCTGAAACTATAACCATTTTTGAACCCACGCCCTTCCGCTCTCCGGGCCGACGCTTTAACCACTACGCCACGGAGACGGTCAATGTGTATTCGGCTTGGAGTCCGTATAATGTGTCTGGGTGGGGTATCCATGTTCAAACCGCGGCATAGTATTCCAGTGTACTGGTGTTAGACCGCTATCTGTAAGAACGCCGCTGTGCGCTGGTGTGCGTCGGAGCACGTTACTCACTCGCTGACAGTCGTTCCCCAGTCGTCGAGCAAAAATCCCGTGTAGCGCTGCTCATCGCATTGTGTCCCTAAAGCTCATGTTTTACAACATTAATTTGGGGTTATTACATGATTATCAATTCCGATATTTAATACGTGTCTCTCATTTGGAAGTTAAAACGTTGTGAGACGGAAACTTTCTTTAAATAATGTATAAATTTAGTCTAGATATATTTATTATTAAATACATAATTATTCTGTTCAACTTTGGCTCAAATAGTGTATTATTTATATTATACAAGTCAGTTCTCGTGTTCTCTTCTACAACAGTATCGGCAAAATGTTACTATATAGTGTTCCCTCTGTCGTAAACTGCAGCGAATTGAAAAATGACTGTAAAATCTGATTGAATTTTTTTAGTTTTCTTTTTTATTATTTTTATTTTCATCATAAAATAAAGAATTGCTACTTTTACATTCGTTTAGTGCAAACTTTATTGGAAGTTTTCAATTGAAAAGGCAAAAATGTTCACCTCAACGCTATCTGTAATAATTGTAGCGTTGGTAATCTAGACTAAATATACAATATGCCGCTCCAATTATTGATAATTACAGTTGGCTGGTATCGCCATCGGGTGAGAATATGTTACCAGGAAGTGTTATGGAGTACACTGAGATGAATGTTACGGACAGTCAGTATACGGCTGTGTGGAGTGGACCGTACAGGGAGATGATTTAATGGAACTGAAGGCCATTGAACAGCCTCGAACAGACATATATAGATTACACAGAGCAGATAAGAGTAGAAAGGTTAACAAATAAAATATGTCTGAATGCTTCAAAGTCCGATCAGCGGGGTGTCTGCCATTTCTTTAGAGTGAATTTCAAGTTCCGAGTATAATTTGGCAAAATAGATGTAGTAGTCATGCAGTAGGCCTGGAATCGTGCTCAAAGATAGTAACCTCGGGCCCAGGTTCAATGTGACAAAGTCTTATAAGCCCGCTTATAAGCCCGCTGACTAAACTGGTCTTTGTCGCAAGTCGTATGAACCGTATACGGGACATGGAACCAGTTTAACTCATCGGCTTACGCATCGTTTCGCACAGGTAGAAATACCAATACTCGAAGACGTGTACACTACAACTATTGTATTGTAAGGTCAACGCTAGTATTGCTATTGTAGCGGAAGCCCAGTTACAAATATTGTAGAGATTCGAGTGTTTCTAGCAAAGGCGTCCAGGCGTAAACAGGGCGTGCGCCATGCATTTACTATAACAGGAAGTGTCGTAACAGTTTGATTAATGACAGGGCCTGGTTGCTATAACTGGGCTCGCGCTACACTAGAAAGTGTTGACTTTACAATAGTTCTGAGAAATGGGGCCCAGACTGTTGGTACAGCCCTTTATTCAGTATTACAATAGCGTCTTCGAGTACAGAAAGAAAGAAAGAAAATAAATCGTCATTAACACCATCATTTGTTCCTCTAAAGTTGATGTGTAATCGATGAATCGATAAATGAAACTCGGACTATCTTGTGTCTACTTATCCTCAGTCTCTGATTGGTCTGATTGCCATGTACAAACAAATACTAGTATACGTTATCGAATTAAAGTGTCGTATTATTCAATTACTATACAAAGAATAGACAATTTTGGGAATGCCAGCCATGGATACACGGTCGAGCGATGTTATAGGTTACGGAAACACAAGAGATGAGTCGATAGATTTGGATAGGATCGTCGTTACGATATACTAGTAATCACGTGATGAAAAGTAGTTCCAGCGGATATATATCGAGAGTGGTTATTACATAATTACAGTATGTTGGATCACGCCCAACAGTTATGACATATAACTTTCACGGTTGTGTAATAAATCACACTTGATGCAGGAGACATAATCGTTAATACACAACCCCATATAGAATATTAACGTCCTCACAATGAGAATACATGTAAACCTATCTAACAAAGATGAGAAATGTGGACCCATTTCGTGCCGTCAGACGACGATATTCCCAGAAAAAAATATTTTGACCTACCGGTATGTTTAAGTGTACCCCGGTTTCGTCACATCGTCTTGGAGAATCGTAACATTTGAGGATTCTATAAAAGTCGGATGTTTCCTTTCGACGTTGCTTGTCATGACTATGAAGAAGGACGGTTTCGAAAACAAACGAATTGAAAGTTATGGTATCAACACTATTCCCTATGCTGCGGTAAAGACAACTCTCCGTCCAACTCGCAATAGTTTATTCAAACTTTGTTCAAGGATTGTCTCCAACAGAACAAGACACATTCCTAATAAATAGCTAATAATACAATTTTCATCATTAAAGTGTAGCCAATGAGTGACTGGGCGTTTAACGTTACTGCGGGAATGTTCCACCCATCTGCGACGGTATAGCCATTGAGAAGCGCAAGATGATCCTACGTCAAGACAAATTATTATTATAGTGAATACAGGTGACATTCCTCGAAGTAAGAGTTAATGTTCCATACGTGTAGTAGTTGACTATATCGCTGTACATAGATAAGGAAGGTACTTGTATTATTTCAACACACTTAAGGCATGGATAGGTTACTGTTGACTAAATGTAAACAAAATGGCCACGTGGAAATCCAGCCGTAATTAACTAACCAGTTGTACTGAAAACGTTGTCATGAATGTATATTGTATAGGTGTTGTTAATTGGGGTTTAAAGCCGCCTTTCAAGAATGTGCTCACACGACTAACGTACATTGTACTCGTATAATTTAGTAAATTTACGACATTGTTGTAACGGATGCGCGGATAGAAATAGGACTGGTAATGTCCATTAAAACACCCGGTATCCATTGAACATGATTGGCGCTTAGGGAAGGCAGACGACATTAACAAAATAATGTAATACTAGTATGACCCACGCTACCACGCTGATAGCCGATTCAACTGTACCCTCGATGAAGTGGATAAAGCGGACTTTCTAAAAATAGAACTAGTACGGTCGTTGTAATCACCTTGATTGATTCTGTGTGCATGATATAACTGCATTATATAAATGTTTGTATCTATGTAATATTAATATGATATTAAACCGGGTTCTATATGTCACATCAACTTTATGTCCCGAGTGAAATTATTTATATTAAGTGCACATGCTTTTAGCTCAGTGCATATTTATTGCCCCAGAACTGTAGATTGTGTAGATTGTGTCTTAAAGCGAAAATATTACCAGTGAAGCAGGCGAACACAGAGAGAGAAAGATTCTTTATTTCCTATTATATTTTAACATCTATTTTATCATTTATAATATAATTCCTGAGCTTGGGCGAGCAATATAATAAACATGAAAAAGTAAGCAGTATTGGTTTGTGTATGTTATTAATGCCTAATTCACTTCAACATGAATGTTTAATTTATCGACCGGCTGATGCGAGTTGGGAGATCTAGGTAAAAGATAGTCCCAAAATCGTCGGATCAGCCAATGGGAACGCGAGAAAATAGTATGTCACGCGTCACAGGTGGTGACATTTCATTCAACATGTCATGTTCTGAATCAGCACCCTATACACACCTTTCCACTGAATGCGACAAACTGATATGATGAAGAATAGAAACATTACAATAGGAATATAGGAACGGTCCTATTAATCTCGTCCCAAACCAGCTACTAGTATAAAAGTTGAAGTACATAATATAATTATATAAGACAGTATACAGTATGTTGATACAAACTAGTATACGACGGCGGACATTACCGACCGAGCACTCGTGTGCCACCCACAGGGGCGTCTTCTCCTTCTTCAACTTCATATCATCCTAATAAAGTGTATTGTGTGGATGCGAACACAACCTTCGTATGTGGTATTTGGGCCCCAGAGACCATTTAACAATATTAATTCATTGGGGCTTATCTAAAGGTATCTGAAGGACTGGTAGAAATGTATTGCCATTCAGTAGAGAACAACACTTTGCCATTCCCTCGATAACAATCCCTTCGATAAGTATACCTTACCATTGCCTCGAGAACACTATTACTTCAAGAACAACGCTTTAACATTCCATAGAGACCAACACTTTACAATTCCTTAGAGAACACTTTACCATTCCCTCTAGAACAGCCCGTTACCGTTCCTTAGAGAAGTATAATTTACCATTTTCTCTAGAACAGCCCTTTACCATTCCTTAGATAAGGACACTTTACCATTCCCTCTAGAACAGCCATTTACCATTCCTTAGATAAAGACACTTTACCATTCCCTCTAGAACAGCCCTTTACCATTCCTTAGAGAAGAACACTTTGCCATTCCATCTAGGACAACCCTTTACCATTCCTTAGAGAAAAAAACACTTTACCATTCCATCTAGAACAGCCCTTTACCATTCCTTAGAGAAGAACACTTTACCGTTCCCCCTAGAACACCACTTCACCATTCCATAGAATACAACACTTTACCATTTCCCTCTAGAGCGACACTGTAATGAAGATCGTGGTAAGATACAGATGTCCATTTCTGGCAAGCGATGGACTGGTTTGGCCAGGCGGTGATAACACGCCGAGGAACTTTTCACAGCGGTAATCACATGCATCACTCCTTGGGAGCTTTCTAAATGGCCGATCTTCACGAAGGGCAACTGATGGGGGGCACCTATATACTAGTAGTCCATTGAGAGCATGAGGGAAAACAGTGTTCATGCATTCTACCTTTCGTAGAGTATTAATTTTGGTGTTTGTACGTCAAGGGAAACGTGTTTTATAGATGGTGTTAGTTGAACCAAACGTAGACCTGTCAAATTGGGCAGTACATGTATCTAATGTATAATGGGCTAGTGCTGGATACAGCGTATACTGCCATCATTGCAAGCACATTATGTAGATGTTGATGTAATTATGGTGTGGTATGGATGTGCCATGGAAATGTACTGAGGGACATGGTATTATATAGTATTAAATGAGTGGTGTGCATATATATCCAGTCCTACGTGAACTGCAATTATGTAGTCAATGGCATCGTAATACTAGCAAACTAGAACGTACATAGTTATTTACTTATCCGAAATAAAAACAATGTTTACTGTATGGTCGAGATTTCTCATCAACTTGGTTATGAACATTATATAATATACTAGTGTATCTATATATATATATATATATATATAGATAAAATATAAGAAAAGATGTCAAAATGGAATAGGCCTTTCGCCCGTATATATGACATTGGGAGGGAGAAAAGGAAGGAGACGGACAGCAAAAGGACATAGATACATGTACAGAGGGACAGACAGACAAATGGAGAGTGAGAGAATGAGAGAGGGGAAGTGGGGAAGAGGCAGACATAGAGAGAGGGACAGTGAGCGAATGTCTGAATGAGAGAGAGGAAATGAGGGACAGACAGACAAAGGGAGAGTGAGAGAATGAGAGAGGGGAAGTGGGGAAGAGGCTGACATAGAGAGAGGGACAGTGAGAGAATGTCTGAATGAGAGAGGAAATGAGGGAGAGAGAGAGAGAAAAACTGAGGGAGAGCGAGGAAATGAGGGAGAGAGAGGAAATGAGGGAGAGAGGGAGCAGAGAGGGTGTACTTAACTGAGAGAAATATACTACATGTAGCATGTTGTCTGTACTCGCATATACTGTACTATAGTACTCTCGATTTTGGACAATCGTTCTTGTATTCATTCACGTGTTATTTCCATTCGATGTATTCCCTCCACGGGCAGCAAATGTTCGTCTATTCGTTTGGACCTTCATTCCGTAAGGAGCTTAATTCAATCTCGCACCGTCTCAAATGGCGTATATCTTACAGCTGACGTGTTTAATCTGACGCTCACTCGGCCGCGATTCTCAAACCAGCCTGTCCACATAGACTAGCAATAGAAACAGGGCGTTCGGCCAGTATCGACAAACAAGACAGAATATGTACATTGTGTAACTCTGGAGTAGGCGACGAAATACATTTGCTATTATATTGCCAGTCAATAAATGACATTCGAACAGTATACTTACCAAAATACTACTGTACGTAGTACATAAATATGATGTCATTATGTTATCCACCTTTGTTAGTAAAGTTATCTGACTATACTAACGCAGGATTCAATCAGAGTAGATAAAGATTGACATTGCATGATAAAGAGACAGACATAGACTTACCAAAATACTACATTATATATACTCCCTAGACATCGTCCATATCCTGGCCTTGGGATAAGCACTATTGTATTATCCCAAATGCAGGCTATTGACGATATCTAAAGACAGTCGGGCACTAATCTCTATACATATAATATAGAAGAAGCAGAAGAAGAAGACGAATGTTTTTATTTAGGTGTCATGTGATGAGTATAAAATACAGAATGGTACATACAATGATAAAACAGATTATATAAACATCACCCGGCCATTTGAGGCCTATAAGACACCACTAGGTACGTATACAAACAATGTAAAAACTAAGGGACAACATTACATTAAAATGATATATAATGTATATAAAATTAAATATATGAAAAACAATCGGCTTCCTATACCTGACAGCACGTGCGTTGACCCAGGGTTGTATACTCAGGCCGGATTATAGATTGGATGAATGCAGACCTATCAATCATCCGCGTGACAGACGTGCTTAAAGGTGTGTACGTGACAAGTATTGGATGTTGCATTCGATATGTATTTTCTATGCATCCTTGGTCACCAATAATGTTCAATATCAGTCGTTGAGGAATCGTAGATATAACAATGAATCGTCTACCATGTAAATTGTTTACATTTATAGCAATTCTTCTGATTGGAATCGTAAACCAACCAATCGATGCATAACATTTTTTACTTGCTAAATATCTAGGATGGGTTAGTCTCTATTGTTGAAGTTGTTGTTGGAGTTGTTGTTGTATGGGGCGAGGCGTGCATATACTAGTATGTATACTTGTAATATAGTAGTACTTGTCTGATAGTGCTTAGGTCACTGGAATATCATGCCATAGTTTGAACATGGATAACCGACTCAGACACATTATATACCGACGGCCGAGTCTACCACTCCTTGCTGTTACCACTAGTAATGCTGAACGCCAAGCAGTAGAAAAACAAGTACCATTTTCTAACGTATTTTGGTATGATGCGACCAGAAGCGAACCATTTACCTTCCGCACTCCGGGATGACACTCTAACCACTACGCCGCAGAGGCTGTGTGGGTGACTGAACACAACTATTTTGTTCATCCACGTGAACGCATTTGTTATTCTGCTGAGAAATAGAGCACCTAATGAATCCCAATGATGCCTCGTATAATTATGTTCGGTGATAAATGCATTGCAGTAGCTTTCTGTGATAAATGCATTGCAGTAGCTTTCTGTGATAAATGCATTGCAGTAGCTTTCGGTTAATATCAAAGCGTCAAGAGGTAAGCTAACGTATAGTTTCGCCGAGACGTGATACAATACCAACTGTTCATATTAGTATGAATGTTTGTGCAAGTACAGTAGATCAACCATTTGTACGGCGTCAAAAACAATGTAGATTCCATTCTACAAACAGACATCCCTTAAACTTAAGATATTAAAAATAATTAAGTATCTATGATTTCACTTTTAAAACTAATGTATACAATCATAAATGTTTTCTATCGATAAAAATAAACAACCAAACGGTCTATTTAGTCAGGACTGGGAATACTGTTCACACATCAAGCCATAAAACACACGCACGCGCATATTAATTTAACTTAATATGATCGAAATCCGCACTCCGATCTCAAGACACAAAATACACCTGTGAAATTCAGAAACAATGATTAATTAAAGCCTGCTATTCCCAAATATGAGTGACGATATGGTCTAGCCGGCGCAGACGATATCTTATCTGAAGCACTTCCGCCACGACATAAAACATCGACATAAAGACTTACCCTTTCGCCTATACTTTTTCTTGCCTCCTATTTCCCCCGGTTTAAACATTGCGCTGTGGTGATATCTTCTCGGGGGTCCTATCTCCTCGGGGATTCTATCTCCTCGGGGGTTCTATCTCCTCGGGGGTCCTCTACAGGCTTCTTCTCGTACGTATCGTAATCCAGTAGCCAGAAGCGCGTTAAATGTAGCGCATCCACAAACTGTTGCTCCGTCCAGCTGCCGGCGTGAGCGTCGTCCGTGCAGCGTTTGTCCGTTTGTCCGTTTGTCCAGCAGGTATCAACACCGAATCAGAGGCGCACACAAATAATTAATAATCTGCCAAACAGGAACTTCCTCGAGTCGACACAATCCATCACGATGACGTCACATCGATTTGTGGTTAGTACTGAAGGGGTGTGGTAAAGGTTTGAACTCCAGATGGCGTATATTTCGTCAGCAATAAAGTTAACTCGTTTAAGAAATAATTACTATAGATTGTTGTCGTTACTTGTGATTTATAGCCGCTTTCAAGAACGAGCTCATATCAAGGCTACTATAGATTGCATATTGCAATGGGGGTTCGTCAAATATGGATGTTCGTGTAGTCTCCTACAAGCGGAGTTGTCACTGGTTGAATGTCCCACTCATATCACCGACACACATGCAACAGATGGTCCCAGATGACAGCTCGCCGCCGAGTAACTTTCATTATTCACGCCCCAGGGTTTTTTATTGTTCGATACATTTACAAACTCATAAATATCTTGTCTGTTAGGAATATACTTGTGTTAACGTTCTCATATAGAAGAGGGTGGATCAACACATTTCCCGGCATTGGAAAACGATCGAATCCTTACCGTTAACTTCGGTATTCCACTATTGGCTATCCTTTGAGAACAAACACTTCGAATCAAATTCAGTGTATTAGTTATAATTCTATAATTATTGTCAAATTCCCAAATCAAGGATATGAAGCGTTACTTTATAGTCTGCGCTCTCTTACGAACGTGTCGCTCACTATATACACGTGGTTAATCAAACAGGCAAACAAAGAATAGTGTGTTATTATGGAATATGCATATGGTTTCTTTTTTTCATGGGATAAAAAAAAATCATAAACAAAGATCGCTATTGGTGTGTTTAGTTCCTCGGAACTCCTGCTTTCAAGACGTCAAGTCAACGTATGATTCATCAATATGTCTTCCGTCAAACAGACAACGGTATACGAAACCCTCCCTCTTCTATTACAGCGTGAATCTTGATGTTCATCGATTTTGTTTCACCATCGACGCGGTAAAAGTTTCCTAACACTCGCCCATTATAGCTCTAATTACCATCATTACATCCTACAGTATGGTTACCAGTCAATGCACTAACGCTATAACACGCCACGCCTGTTGCACGACTAGTATAGCGATCACTAACATATAATATCACAAGCCTGTTGCACGGCTATAGAGGAGTTTCCAGAACACGTTGACAACCATTGGTGAAGTTCCACAGAGTTATATATGGTCTTTCAGAGGATGAAAGCGATCCCGATGATCGTTTGCTCTAGGGCGGTCGGGATGGACTCTAATTATAGCTTCCTCAACGGACAATCCCGGTTCGGCCCACGATCGGAGCCCTCCAAGAACTGTTGCAATTGGTTATAATAATAGGTACCATCAACATCGCCAGTCGAGTCCCCCCACAAATTCACAATGGCCCACATACATTATATGCGCACGACTAGTTTATCGATCTTTGTCACGACGATCTCGTGTTTCACGACCATAGTCTGAATACACCTGAGTGCATCAGCCGAGAATCCGTGACTAGCGGGATTAGCTCGTATGAATTATCTTCTACTCTTTCGCCCAATTGGTAAATGCTGCTCGCGATCGTGGTGACAGTTCGTGATTTCCGTGCACACACCACGTGCACACGCCACGTGTTCGTCAGATTCGTTCGCTGATTGCAATCGGTTCCCGTTTCCCCATCACGAACGTGTTGTAGTACTTGTACATAGCACGTTTGCTGGTGCGTGTTGGTGCTCTGTTCGACTAGAATGCACTGTTGCAGTGGTGGACATGCTGTGTCGTATTTGCTCCACTTTGGATTAATGGAGATGTAAGCGATGTACGGAGCCGAGTTTTTATTGTATGACGCCAATTTATTCGCGGAATGTGTGCATTGTAATGTCCTTGTTGCAATATAATACGAATTGGTTCTATTGTTAATGTGAATCTGGTATTGGCAGTGTTGGTTGGAACAAAGAATACATTTAGCTGTTGGCTCACATCGCCCGCACACTGTGAGACAAGTGCCTCGCGAGGCAGAAAATATCAAACATGCTAGATATTTGGCTCACAGCCTCGCGAGGCAGAATTTTGTGCAAAATTTGCCCGCACACGGTAAGCTGTTGGCTCAGCCAACGGCTTAGCGTGTGCGGTGCCCTTAAGACTACCCGGCATTGGCCTATTGCTAATTATCAATCATGTCACGCTTCGTCCGTGCTAGCTGACCTATCAGCCAATGAAATAAAACAACCCAGAATCACGTTGGTGACGGTGCTTGCAAATGTCAGTGTAGTTTAATAGCGATGTCAAAAATTAATATAGAATGAGGGCCAATGGGTTAACTGTCATATATCTCGACAAAACAAACTTATATACATTGTAAAACATTTTTTGTTAAATTGTTTGGACTAGAACTCGTGGCAATATATACTTAGCATTGGGGAAAACAACATACATGTATACTTAGCTTTGGACAAGACGTCGTGGCAATCTACACGTATGCTTACGTTTGGACAACAACCCGTGTTAATCTATGCTTAGGTTTGGACAAGAACTCGTGAAGATCTATGCTCCAGTTAGGAAAAGAAGTCGTGGCAATATATACGTAGCTTTGGACAAGAACTCGTGACAATCAATACTTAGGTTTGGACAAGAACTGGTTGCAATATATACGTAGCTTTGGACAAGAAGTCGTGACAATCAATACTTAGGTTTGGACAAGAACTGGTTGCAATATATACTTAGCATTGGACAAGAACACGTGACAAGATATACTTATGGTCGCATTTAACTAATGCGGGTTTACTGAGTTGATGCGTAAACAGCATGAATGAAGGCGTGATCAGTCGCGTTTATGTCTAAACAGCATGAATGAAGGCATGATCAGTTGCGTTTATGTCTAAACAGCATGAATGAAGGCATGATCAGTCGCGTTTCGTTTATGTCTAAACAGCATGAATGAAGGCATGATCCGTCGCGTTTATGTCTAAAATCTAGGTGTGGAATTAAATTATAGTCGCAGAAATATTATGATTTACAGTACTTCGGTTTGGAGAAGAACACATGAACACAAGATATACTTGTATTGGGAGAAGAGCTTGGCAATCTATATTCAAAGATGGCGATGAACCCGTTATGCAAGATACGTTAAAGCAATGGCCCATGCCAGTCTTTCTATCCACTAATATTCCACGTTGACCGGATGTCTATGGACGTAGTACCCATGGCCGAGTCAGCCATCTTGAATCCTGGACAAACAAGACTTTAATTAACCTTATACTCCCTCTTCGACGTGATGTTCTCTGTGTGTATACTTGGAGTATGGCTAGACGACCATTGCTACCTGAGCGTGACCAATTGACCGATGGTGAAACCAACTGCTTTCTGCGTTTTGCATTAAAGATGAGCTTAATGGCTCTGCTGACCTGCAGTGTTTGTCTAATGTTCAACAATGGCGTGGTTTATTATGTATACGAGAGAATAAATATCTCAGGTGAAACAGCTAAATACAATAAACAACGGGGATATTTTTCATTGTGTTCTTACTTACCGGTAATGTGTGCACGTGTGTGTGTGTGTGTGTGTGTGTGTGTATGTGTGTGTGTGTGTGTGTGTGTGTGCGTGCGAGTGCGTGTGTGTTCATTTATAACCAAATTACCTACGTCCTCCCACTTTCATCTAGATTTAATTCATAATATTCACAGAGAGAGAGAGAGAGAGAGAATAAGAGAGATATTAGAGGGCGAGGTTGAGAGAAACAGATGGGGAGAGAAAATATATAGGAATGGGGAACGAGGGGGTGATAGAGAGATGTGTGGGGGTGAGGGGGGAATATATGTTATAGGGGAGAGAGGGGAGGGAATTATATATGGAAAAGAGAGAGAGAGTGGGGAGAGAAATAGATAGGGGAGAGAGAGAAAGAGATGAGGGAGAGGGGGGAGAAATAGATATGGGAAAGAGAAGGGGGGAAGAGAGAGAAAGAGGGGTGGGTAATTTATTCTAAATACTAGTACACAATTATACAAAACTGACTTTGCATTAATGGTATGGCTGTGACTTAGTTTTGCAGAAGCGAACTCTGATGAAGGACGAATAATTGCAATTACTGTTGTATAGGGAATCTCCGGTTCCCTACTGAGGGAGAAAGCTAGAAAAGAACATTCCAAATGATTTAATAGGCGATATGATGTATAATACTAGTATAATCTTAGTGGAGTGTCTATGTTCAAACTGTGACATGTTATTCCAGTGAACTAGCACTAAAAGACTGGTGAAATACCCAGACTTAGCACAAGCAGTCATATACACATGCATACACTACATACAAGCCATGATATGAACATGTTATTGAAAGCGGCTATAAACCCCAATTAACATAAACAACAATGGCTATATACAGAGAACAAATTGACATGAATACATAAAATACATAAAATACCAAAGTAGTAACAATTTTTTTAATGGTCTCGTCTTCCTTGTAAAATCTGATGGCAGGCTATGGAATGACAGGAAACGTAAAGTATCATTTCGAAATTGAACAAAGATAATTAAATAAAAATATCGATCAAATTCTGGGTAAATGCTTTTGGACTATTTCGCACGTGTGAAAGTCACTCTGTCCTCATGTATCACTCTCGCCCCGTCCTCTGGAACAAACCACTAATCGGTCTGATATTTATCTTCTATAGATATAATGAAGTGTACAATTATTATTACTTTAATGAAGTGTTTATAATCAGTACTATTTGATGTCTCGGTAAATGCCATAATTATGTTTCTGTTAATTGCCAGTGCTAGTTACAGTTCGTCTAATTACCGTTCTGCTGGCGTTGGAAGACCATAATTATTATCGTACCATCAGACAGACGGATGGACGAACAAATAGTTGGATGGACGAATGGGGAAAACAGCTAATCACCACGGCGCGTGTTTTGATCACGCACTTACACTGTATACCTCGTGCTCATGTTCCACCAGAAAAATAAAATGAATCTGAATCTAGACATTATCGTCGGTCGTTGTTTATCCAATGATAAACGCTAAATATGACACTCACTCATCATACAGTCAGTAATCACTACCTCCCGCCAAATTGACCTCAGCTGTAATGCCGGTTGTTGTTGTTGTTAATTGGGGTTTAAAGCCGCTTTCAATAACGTGCTCATATCACGGCTTGTATGCAGTGTGTGCATGTATGTATGTGTATATGACTGCTTGTGCCAGTCTGGGTATTTCACGTCTTTCTTGCAATAACCGCATATTTATTTGATATAATATTACAGTGTACACATTCAGAAGCCATTTAAATGAGATCGGCAACTTCGGTAAATCACGTTTATTCATTACCAGTTCATTCTGAGCTATCTTCCGAATGCCCAGGAAATACTTAATTGATGGGCCAGTTCATTGCATACACGGGTAATCAGGTACTGGTTACAGACGAGTACTTATTTTTCGACCAATTGGCATTTCGACCAATTGGGAATTCGACCAAATGGGACGACACCGCCATGGCATGTGATTAATGTTTTAATTGTAATCTACCAATTAGGCGGTTGTAAACGAGCCCGATGTCAAAAGTCGGACGTTATCAGATCTTGAGCGATTGAAACGTCCGTGGAAGTCAGTAAATAATGAACGACGGTGGGAGATATTATTTTTGTTAGTTAGATTGTTATCTAGGTTCTTGTAGGCCCGGTGTAGCGGTATACCCTTGCCTCCCGGCAATATTATACAGGTATAAAACTCCCGGGGAGGGGGGGGGGGGGGGGGCCC
>JAULBO010160847.1:0-14585 GCA_032355325.1 Clypeosectus delectus
AATGTGGCTGTGTACGATTTCTCAGCATTATAAATAGATTCACAGATTGCAATGTTATGGGTGGTTTATAACCTGTAGGAATAAATACACCAAACAAAATTAAATTGCTTCGAACGTTTTACAGCAGTCTTTGGTACTATTGGACATATATGGAATAACATAGTCTAGTAAAGCCAGACCAACGGAAAGCCGTTATTTGTAAGGTGGCGTCCATAATGGACGCTAATAAATATTATCTTAAAAGGGCTATACGTCAATTGCTATTCTCACTAGAGTTGTCCGTTCCCATAAAGGTTTTAGTGGTTAAGAAAGTCTTATAAATCAGTTATAGGTATCATTGTTCTCAATGTGTAGTCAGGTAACCAACACATCCAAGATGGCCGCCAATACGCTAAAAGAGCCTCGAGTCAATTACCATTCACTCTATTGAGTTGTGTGTCTACCCATATATTTTAGCAAAGCCCATGGGACAATCCTGGGAAATATGTTATTCATTGTTGGCAGGGGAGACTGGTCAGGTGTGGTTAAATTAATTGTAATAGGTGTTCAGATACTTCATCATGGCTCTTGCCTTCATCACTAGTGCTATTTCCGACTGTCTGCCAGTGAATATTTACTCAGGGTGAGCATTGCATCTCTTTAAAAGCTTCATATTGCTATGTTTAAGAAATCATTGAACTTTAGATCAACCATCATACGTATTTAGACAACTCATACGTGTTGGTAATCTTGCTGCGACAATAACGGCGTTCCTGTGACAGGCCCCAATTTCTCAAAAACAAACTTGAGTTTGAGATGTTCTTTCAGTTGAGATTTCTCCCATTGACACAGTGCTGTAACTTGATAAAAATAAACCTCATCTGGGTTTCAGTTTTTACTCAAGTTACAATACTGAGTAAATGAGACACATCTCAGCTGAGCAAAATCTTACTCAAGTTTGTTTGGAGAAATCGACCCCAGGCTCTGCTTCTAGTACAGCGCGAGAGCTACAAGGAACGTGTATGAGAACAGCCGAGTTCGGGATTGGTAAAGGCGGCTGGTCAATCTGGAACTGTCTGGCTTCCATGCGTCCTAGGCTCGGGCACACTAATATCTTCAAATATCCAGGATTACCTCTTCAGAGACGTATAGTCCAGCATGTAATAGAAGTCGAGTCCGTTTTCGATAAATCAGCGCAATTCCCCCTGAGTTGTGAAAGCCTGTTTACATTGGTATGCAAATGATTATGCAAAACAACCGAGTCAGAGTTCATGAGCAGTAGCTATTAATAGTGAAGCGGCTTAGTGACCAAATTCTGCACTATAAGTGATGTTATCTGCATGTGTTACATGAGTTGGAATCACTTTAATTGTAAACAATGGTTGTCTCTCCTCACCCCGGAGGATTGCATTTACCATCATCATGATGGACTAGCCGGTTGTGTGGATTAACTATTCCAGTCTATAAAACAAGACAAGGTTATATTGTGACCAGTGAATTTAATTTCCTATTTAGTAGTGTTTTTATCTCAACAACATCATACTTTGCGGTACAATGAATTCTTGTTTTCATTTTCAAATAATTTTGGAATAAATACAGATCGGAGATAACTGTTTAGTACTCCTCTCCATCCTCGTCAACTTGCTCGCTATCCATGGAATCGACGCCGACCTCCTCGTAATCCTTCTCCAGGGCGGCCAAGTCCTCGCGGGCCTCGGAGAACTCTCCCTCCTCCATACCCTCACCCACGTACCAGTGGACGAAGGCGCGCTTGGCGTACATCAGATCGAACTTGTGGTCGAGACGGGCCCAGGCCTCGGCGATGGCAGTGGTGTTTGCCAACATGCAGACGGCTCTCTGGACCTTGGCCAGATCTCCACCAGGGACGACAGTGGGTGGCTGGTAGTTGATGCCGACCTTGAAACCAGTGGGACACCAGTCGACGAACTGGATGCTTCTTTTGGTCTTGATGGTGGCGATGGCAGCGTTGACATCCTTGGGGACCACATCTCCACGATACAGAAGACAGCAGGCCATGTACTTGCCGTGACGTGGATCACACTTCACCATCTGGTTGGCAGGCTCGAAGCAGGCGTTGGTGATTTCAGCCACTGTCAGCTGCTCGTGATAAGCCTTCTCCGCGGAGATGACAGGCGCATAGTTTGCCAGTGGGAAGTGGATACGTGGGTAGGGCACCAAGTTGGTCTGGAACTCGGTCAGGTCCACGTTTAGAGCACCATCGAAGCGGAGGGAAGCCGTGATGGAACTGACAATCTGACCAATCAGACGATTCAAGTTGGTGTATGAAGGACGGTCAATATCCAGATTGCGTCTGCAGATGTCGTAGATGGCCTCGTTGTCGACCATGAAGGCGCAGTCGGAGTGTTCCAGGGTGGTGTGGGTGGTCAGGATGGAATTGTAAGGCTCCACGACGGCTGTTGAGACTTGCGGTGCTGGATACACGGAGAACTCCAACTTGGACTTCTTGCCGTAGTCCACAGACAACCTCTCCATCAACAGGGAGGTGAAGCCGGAGCCAGTGCCGCCACCGAAACTGTGGAAGATGAGGAAACCCTGGAGACCCGTGCACTGGTCGGCCAACTTCCTGATCCGATCTAGCACAAGATCGATATGCTCTTTTCCCACGGTGTAGTGACCGCGGGCGTAGTTGTTGGCGGCGTCCTCCTTGCCGGTGATGAGCTGCTCAGGGTGGAACAGCTGACGGTAAATTCCAGTTCGGACTTCATCTGAAAATAGATAAATAGGAACTTTGTAAAAAGGTGCTACAACTCTGGGACAAAGGTCAGGAAACATACTAGCCATACTTGTGGAAAGAAAATAATAAATAATATAGTTTCATGACTTGCCAACTCACCAACTACAGTGGGTTCGAGGTCCACGAATACCGCCCTGGGGACGTGTTTCCCCGCCCCAGTCTCGCTGAAGAAGGTGTTGAAGGAGTCGTCATTGCCTCCGATGGTCTTGTCCGAGGGCATCTGACCATCAGGCTGGATACCGTGCTCCAGACAGTACAACTCCCAGCATGCATTGCCCATCTGGACACCGGCCTGGCCCACGTGTATGGAGATGCATTCCCTCTGGGGAAAAAACAACAGACATTTAATAATAATATATGAACATCTATATGTTCTATATCTGTTTGTATAGATACATTTAGATTAATAATAAAGGCAGCATCCTACCATGGTTGGTACATAATATTACTACTACTACTACTACTACTACTAATAATAATAATAATAATTACAGTAAATATAAATATCGCATTAGCATGCTTCGAATCGCGTACAATCAGTGGATCAGTGTGCAGTGTCGATTTCACTATCAACTCCCTTGGCAGTATACAACCAAAGCTGCCGTTTAAAAATACATCTTCAGCGCAATTTCAATGGTATCCTACGTTAATGTTTCCGAAATAATGTGGTTATGTAGATGCAATATATGTAACTAATGACATCGCTTTGATCCATATATACCCTGCATATTATATAATATACATACTAGTATACTGTATACTAGTACTAGTATATATCCTCAATATATGCTTGCGAAAATACTAGTTGTTCATTTGTTAGATCTTACATTAACGAGGTGCGTTACTATAGTAACTTGCGAAATGTAACTGTTATTGTCTGAAGTGATACATTACACTAATCCCTAGTCTCTGAAATTATGAGCACCATGGCACTTAAAATACTTTTATACCAAAATACTAAAATGAATGTCTGGATCCGTACAACACGCACGCACGTACACTATAGTTGTTTAATTTTCTATATATTGTCCGTGTGTCACGCTACATACTAGTATCATAAAACAGTGGCTGCACTATTACACAATGGCAGATTTATTATAAATTATTGACAGCAGGCGTCATAGACAATAATACTCGGTTATGCACCGACGCACATCCATCACTGGCGACTGTTTTTACGGTCCGTTTTTACGACATTTATGTACATGTATTTATAGCCGGAAGCTGAATGTTGAGTTACCGATGAAAATGTACACGTGTCGACAGCCTAGGATGTGGCCTGGATGGACCTGCTGTCCAAATGACTGAGTTGTTATATTATTACGCGCTCGTCCATGTCGTCAGTCGGCCCAGCGACCTGGGAACCGGTTTACACACCAACCATCATCCTTCCATCCCATCCCTTTGACAGTGCAGATATAACAAACTGTGGCTACTGAGCAAACATCTCATCATGACATTTTTGTCTAAATATATTTAACTCCAACTGCGTTCGTTTGAACTTGCTAAGCAGAAGCGAGGAGTTAAATAATGCACGCCTTAAGTAAATATAGCCCCGCTATGGTAGGGTAGCATGTACACATTAGCATCAACGGCACAGTAGCAAAGCACAGCAATAGAAATGTAGGCCTAGTAAGTTAACATTCTCCTGTTCAGCAAAGTGTGTATGACGGTTAACTACAGGTTCGCAAATGCAAAGGTCTAAAAACAGATACAGACATGTGTGCAATTCAAAAACGTCTTTTATTTGGGATAGATTTAATGCACGATAAGGACATGCATACATGTATATATGTTACAGGTAATCTGTATATTACCTGATTTTTTTGGCATCGAATTTCAGTTCACTATGTCAATTTTTAAAAGCCCGAGATGACAAAATTATTCTCTTTAATTGCCAGATAGTTGTAATGGCATGAGTTTGATTTATTCAAACAAAATTGCATGCATTTCTATTATTATTCACATATAATTGTATGCATGTCTATACAAATTTACATATTACCTTCATTGTATTTCATCAAACTCATGCCATTCTATCTAGCAATTAAAGGGAATCATTTTGTCATCTCAGGCTTTTAAAAAAATGACCTAGTGAACTGAAATTCAATGACAAAATCAGGTAATATACAGATTACCTGATTATACAGATTACCTGTAAAACATAATTTTACGCATGTACATTATAATAAGTTTATCTACAGATCTACTATTGAAATATGTACGTTTTGTGAGCTGTATTAATTTAGTACGTAATCACGCTCAGTACATCCTCTCGGTGTCGTGATTGTGTACAGATGTATTCTGTTAAATAGCAGTTACATTTGGCTCCGTGTGCTACAGTACTGTTGAAGGAGCGCCCTACTGTGTATCCAGTGCAAGTGCTACCAGACAGACTGGACCCGTTCTCCTCCAGTCGCCAGATGTCGCTGCTTGTGAGTTTGTAATTCGATACGAGATGCAACGAAAGTTAAGGAGGTCAAAAGGAATAACATAAGTAGTATAGTTGGTAATGTAGCACAAACCCAACAACATTCCGTACATACTTTTCTTTACAAAGATACCTAATGTAATAATGAATTCTACTCAGGGTTGGCACACGTTGATACAGATTGAAAGAAATAGAAACCTTTAAGATAATACCGTATTATGATACACAAGTGGGAGGTTACTAGTAATACGCATATGAAACTGTAGATATGATGAGGTTTGAAGTGTTTATAACTCTAAACGACATAACAGTTATTAATTATTAATTATGGTAGTTATTGCACCCAATTTGCGATGGCATACTGCTAGTATGCCAAACATGCTTGGTACAGTGTCAGTATGTGGGTATGGAATGTTAAGTTCCAGTGTAACACTTTTATATGCACGAAACTGCATTTCAATTATACTTATTTTTTTATATATACATGTAGTACTTATGTCACAACTACCATGCAATCAGTAATAAATGGTCAAGGGCCCATCATAATACCTATACTTAGTGCAAAGGCATACGTTCGGTATCTTTGTCATTTCACTCGCAGTTGTTAAAACTGTATGCGCATTTTACACACATTGTATACAACATTCTGTAGATATTGAGCAATGGAATACATATAATTATTATCTACTCTGACGGTGGGAATCAGTGCTGTATCATATGCATGTAGATGAATGACATATAATACTATATTTTTAACGTGCGACTGAGAAGAGAGCGGAATTACGCCATAATGGTTCAGACTAACGCCATTATTCACAGGAGTGAGAGTATGGAATGTCAGAAAAGTTACCGAGAAATTTTAATATAACTACAGTGTAAGCGTTATAATGAAAGCTATCTTTCTTCCACAAGGCAGCTGTCCAAATCTACGCGATGAACGGAGTTCACACATATTCTAGCATCTCCTAGAATAGAATATCATGTTGAAACTGCCTAGGTGCTAGGTCACAGACGGAGTGTTGACGAACCTGTGACACATTTCCTGTGTATAGCAGGTATTCGTTACTAAATCACTTTCATCAATAATATAGCCTGGAATGTTTTACTAAAATGTCATGGAAAGGAAGACCTAGCTCTGCCAACACGCTGCGTAAAGCGACCGCATTATAATAACACATGGATGCTAAAATCGATGTTTAAATGGACGTCCCTTTAAACAGGGCTGGAATATGCTGGAAACGTTCACGTTGCAATAGGACGAACGTAAAATATTTTACAAGAAAAACGAACTGTATAGGAGACATCGGTTTTACTTAAAAATGTAATAGATTCAGCAATATGTATTTGATAAAAATTGATCATAGACCATAAATAAATAAATTACAAATAAATTACAAATCATTATAAAAGATTACTAGCAATAACCAATTATATACATGTGTACATACATAATTATAATCATATAAATACATACCATGGTTACGGAATAAGGTGAGCACAAGACGAAGATGGAGTGGAAATTATTAAAACAATGGGGAGACCCTCACACAGCGTAGCTAGGTTGCCGAAATGAGATGACTGTTAGCAGACAGTCTGCGCAGTCGCATTTTATACGGGCGCGCGGGGCATGATGGGGGAGATGTGATATTAGTCACTAGTCCGAGATAACCAACCGCCGTGAAGCTCATAACATCCAGGTCAAAACTTACGAATTTGAATTCCAGGGAAAGCGTTGCCCAGATACCGGTTTTTTTCAGCTGAGGAACCACGGTTTTCAAATAAGACGCGTTATAATGAAATAGTTAGGTATAGCTTGCTGCGCTGGGCAATAATGTTCTGAAGAATATCTACAGCTGAAATATTGTATTTGTATTTGGATGTCGATTTCCAGAAGGAGATATTAATGTATAATTAATCATCGAGTTACTAGTATTCTAATTTATTCACTTCAGTATTTGTTTGTTTGCTCCCCGGGCATGTATTACTATAATAGTATGACTCGACTATACATGTAGTATAACACACGCTGGTGAAATAACCCAGAGTATGTGTGCACAATACAATTTTGCTTGGTATGCCTCGCATACTGGAGTCACCAGGACAGTGTCCACTCATACTGGACAGTATCTACGCGTCACCAGGACAGTGTCTACTCATACTGGACAGTATCTACGCGTCACCAGGACAGTGTCTACTCATACTGGACCGTATCTACGCGTACAGTATCCACTCATACTGGAAAGTATCTACGCGTCACCAGGACAGTGTCTACTCATACTGGACAGTATCTACGCGTCACCAGGACATTGTCCACTCATACTGGACAGTATCTACGCGTCACCAGGACATTGTCCACTCATACTCGATAGTAGCTACGCATACTTCAGCACTTGGCTCTCTGTATGAACTTACAACACTTTATACAAAACAATATGACAAACTCTGCATTCTAGCTTTGGAGCAGACATGGATACAGGTATAATTATGATAGTAGGATACACGTTGCATTATAATTATTAATATAATGTTCCCACAGACGACCATGGTATGTTTCTATCTATACAGTACATAGAATAATTATGTGTGTACATTTCTAAGCATGCGGGTGTGTCAATGCATGCAGTATGTGTGTGTGTTTATGTGTGCGTCTATGCATGTACATGTAGTATGTACGTGTGTGTGTGTATGCGTGTTTATGCATACATGTATAGTTTGCATATATATATGTCTCTGTGCATGTAGTATATAAATTAAAGTACATGTATGTGTCTATTTGTGTATGTGTCTATGTAGGTAGTATATGTATGTGTAAGTGTGTATATCGCCTAGGCATGTATAGTATATGTGTATGTGTAGTTGCATGTAGTATGTGCACATGTGTGTATGTGTCTATGTATGTACATGTAGTATGTGTGTGTCTGCGTCTAGGCATGAAGTATATTAGTATGTATGCGTACAGTATGTGTCTTTGCATGTAGTATACATGACGTATGTGTATTTGTGTGCATGTGTGTATACGCATGTAGTATGCGTCTATATATGTGTGTCAATAGAATGTGTACATTATGTGTCTATGTGTATAATGTATGTGTGCAGGTCTGTCTATGAATAAATAGTATTTGTGCATGTCTGTCTATGCATATATAGTATTTATGTGTATGTGTCAATGAATATATGAAACAGCGTATACTATATCATCCCCTTGAAATATTTCTTGACTGTAAATGTATCAACGTGAGTAGCGACTCCTTTGTAACGTCAGAGCACCACGTTACTATATTTAACCCGACAGCATGTGTCAACCACTGAGTCTGTTTCAAAGTAATAAATGATCTCACATACCACAGCATCATGATGAGGTACGTATGCTGCAGATAGCAATCACAACCACGTGCAGTGAGTGAGACGTTAATAAATGTGCCTGTCTGTCTGTCTGTCAGGAATGATGACGTCCTGGATCGTGTCAATTAGCGCAACGTACCGTATTCCCCAGACAGGTTCTACATTGGAACTGCCAGTCGCTGCACGCCATGTAATCAGACAAATACCAGCCTGAGTATATCGCCTATAATATGTATTAATCTCGCGCCAGAATAACGTTCTAATGCCATATTCCTGTGTGTATACATAATGATAGCAGATATATACTCTCATGGCGTGTGGTGTGTACATCAACGCATTATGTTACAGTATCTACTTTAGTTGCAGAAAAGGCAATGTTGGAATTGAACGGATACATAGACACTAACTCACGAATTACGATGAAATTAATGCCATCGAGTCCCGAAGTTTTGAGTCAAGATCACGAGGGAAAGATAATCTTTAATTTTTAGATATACATGTACATCATTCATTCGATCATTCATACTGTAGGTTATTGTTTTTAATGCACACTATAATATATAGTCAAATTCAAAAGCACCTCAAACAATTACCACTTTATGATAATCCATACCAATCTAATTAGAATAATTTCTCAGCCTAACTAGCGAGTGTCGAATATATCTGTTTATTCATTTGTAGGACATCCTATCCTCTAAACTCGCCCCTGGGCATTAGTTAAGAACTGTATTTTCCATACGGGTGTTAATAATCAACCAACAATTCACTGCCAGCGGATGTAGCATACCTGCACATGTAGGGTATTCCCTTTTCATACAGTTGGTATAATTATATGGTATAAGTGCATACAATACATAAAATATCTTCACCAATACCGTTTACTACTACTATATATAATTGCTAATGAAGGAGAAAATATTGATTCCATGCTGAATATAAGCAGTGGTTAATAACGTCACATTAATTAATTCCATTTGCGTGTTCTTGCAGGTATTGTGTACGCTATAACTAACTTCGTATAAACAGTCAAACAAAATATCTCGATAAAAAAAAAATGTACTGAGCGAGCTATGTGTATACTGTAGCTCTGGCAACACAGTGACACTAATAAACTGTATAAGTTATACAATAACGTGAGCAGAGAAACTGTATAAGTTATACAATAACGTGATCAGAGATTGTAAAATAACCACAGGCATTATATTATATTACGGATGTGTTACTATTACGTGTTGCATTGGTAACATGTAGTAATACTATTTAGTGAGTGGCCTAATTACGTGTTGCATTGGTAACATGTAGTAATACTATTTAGTGAGTGGCCTAATTACTTTCAGAGACGTTCACATTCAGATACTGAAATAAATTAGCGTATGAATGTATATTTAGTCATACAGAATGGCATGTCGGATGCGTCAAACGTCCATCCTACACTGTATAATGGTTGGTCGAGACTATAACATTATTGACATATTGAATTGTTATGATCTACATGATTATTAGGCCCCCCCCCCCCCACCACCACCATATGACGAGCTAATGGATCAACGAAGCATCATGTACAATTATTACATCACGATTATGTCACTAATGTGATCGTACCATTAAGTATACATGTATCACTACATGTATATCAGTAGAGAAAACATTTTGATATTAATTAGCGCATAATACATGTACATGTAGTTGTATCTAGATAGAGCATGATTGTGTCTATGAAGATTATAGTTGTGTATAAATACATGTAGATCATGGTTAATTTGTGCCTATATAGCCAGAGCATGAATGTGTCGATATGAAGCATTGTTTTGTCTATATAATTTAATGTAAGTGTTTGCCACAACAATATTACCATTCATCAAGCATTTTATCACAAACGGAAGCTAGAGAATAATTGGATTAATGATGAAATCAGATTAGACATACATTATACACGTCCAATGTACATTATTTGAAATTCGTTTTCATCAGCGTAGCTAGGCTATTTATTAAAGCTAAGCACGTAAGAACTAAATATACTTACTAGTATGTCAGGTGGCTTGATCAATGCCGCATTGGCGTACACTGTAGCTGCTACCTATATAGATACGCAGTGTACTCACGTGTGTACACTTCCGTTTACACCTTTTGCTTTTAAAATGCAGTAAACCTGCACATTTTGGACATGAATATTGCCTTCGAATGTCCTCTGAGTATTCACTGCGCAGTAAACTAGCTAGACCCCTGAATGGTGCATGTCTACCGATAAGGAATTAGGCAGGGCACACGGGTACTAGTACTCCCTAAATTTTGGATTAAAATGATACTTCTTCCATGTGTTCTGTATTATGGATGTATGAGGGGCCGAGCCAGGGTTCACTTATATATCTTATTCACTGCCTGTACATTACTGCATTTTTACGATAAAGGACGCTATAGGTTGCCGTCTGGCCTACTACATGTACATGCCATCAACATCGATTCGTGTTTAATTAAAACCCGGCCATCATTATTTTTCTTTTCTTTCTTTTTGCTTTCTTTTCTATCCACTCATGGGTCATGCTCTACCTACAGCGCTCGAGATCGACATTCCAGTATCATACTTCCAGTAGTAGAACTGTAGTATACGTAGAGCATGCTCATGGGTAAGAACTCGTCCATTTTGGTATTTTATATAATTATTCAATTATCAAATGATCACAATTAAATGAGTGAATTCAAAGTGAAGGTAGAACAGATATAAATAACTACTATAGTAGTTAGACAAACGAAGTACCCGTACAAGACGTAAGCTGACACACATGGGACCCTAGGGGTGTCCGGTCTGCCGGAATCGGCACAGTCGGAATGGCGACCGGAAAAAAACACTTTTAAACCAACAACAACAACAACAACAACAACAACAACAACAACAACAACAACAACAAACGAAGTATTCTCTAGATAATACAATTATATACACACGTAACGGACAGTAAGTACTTGTTAATTAGGGCATCAATATTTGTTTTTATTCTACAGAAATAAATTAGTACGCATGGTCGTATTTCTCTCTACGCACCTTGTTTTACGCATTCCAAATCGCCTTGTAAATATTTTACGAACGCGCACCTGCTACCGCAGTTGTGTCCCTTAGATAGTTCTCTCTCCCTGAAAATGGTTGCCTTAGCAGCTCTGTAAATAATTACTCTCGTCTGGTGAAGGTCTACATGTCCACAGCTGAGCAACGCTTATTTCCCCCCGATTAAAAATGAGCTACGGTGGCGCATACCAGCAACACGCCTACCCAGGCAACCAACAACAGCAAGGGTATCCACAGCAACAGCAGCAGCAAGCTTACCCACAGCAACAGCAACAGCAAGGCTATGGACAGCAACCTCAAGCATACCAATTCTCCCAACAACGCATGGAGCAGTATCAACAACAGTGGCAACCTAGTCAGCACTATGGGCAATATGGCAATTACTACCAACAGAGTGTATTCTCGGTCCAAGCTCATCAGGTAGTTTCCAAGGACTAAATATCATACTAATATTCACAAAAAAAACACAAAAACATACACAATACATTAATAAAGTGCCTCGGTAGGGTGCGGATGAGGGTGCCTCACCCTATATTTGTATCCCCTCAAACACTGAATAACAATACATTTTTAAACATGAGTATACTACAGTAGACTACAGTACTACTAATAATAGTAATCAGACAAATAGTAAATTTATTATGCGCAGACTCCATGTGGAAATGCATGCTTGAAGCTAAGATAATAATGGTTTTAGCACCTAATTTTCAGCCATTGCTGCTCATTGGCCTTCACATTATTACCCCAGTAAAGGATGTAACATTGGCCCGAAGAGCGGAAGGTCGAGGGTTCCGAACTTCCATCTCCGGGCGCGTCAACCCAAAACACGTTAAAAGATGGTATTTGTGAATCGTTGTAGACTGGTGAAATCCCTAGCACAAGCAGTCATATATGTGCATACATGTACACACACGTGTGCACACACTACATAACCCGGGATATTAGCACGTTCTTGAAAACGGCTTTAAATCCCAATTAACAACAAGAACTATTTATAAACCCGCAACCCGTAACCCCCACCCTACCAGCTCAGTCTGAGTATCTATCTAAATAGGGGCACATGCATGTATTAATTACTTAATAATATTATATGGAAATTTGTATAGCGCAGGTAACTGCAAACCACATAGGATCATGCTTAATGCATGAATATTTTTATTACACGGTCAGTGCAGCAATGTGCCATCACTTTCCATCTCAACTCCCTTGAGAGTATGCCATCATGGCATGTTCCAGGCACTAGAAGGTTGATATTCGCATCGCCATCTCCAGGTGCGCCCTGTTAAACCCCATGTTTGTTGGTGTCGTCTTACATATTTTAACCCTTTGGGTGCTGAATTACTTTTTTGAAAACACAATCTGTCATACAATAATATTAGTCAATAACCTTGAAATGCATTCCAAAACTTCACTTGCCAGAACACTTCAAAAAGATATTGAAGCACCCATAAAATATTCACTTTAATGTGCGTCAGTCAGTATGTCGGCAGGATGGTCTGTTTTAAAAGAGTCACATGTTAGCTGTTGTCGTATGGCGCTTATAGCGCATCAAAAGGGTTAAACACTGGGTTGCTTGGCATCATCATCTGTTAAACACCAGGTTGATTTGGGTAAGCTGTTAATCAACATATTTCATATGGGTAGATCGTGAGTGCGAGCTTAGTAATGTGATTGAGACTTGTCACATTACTATTTTGACAGCCAAGCACGAGTTTAGAACGTAAAGAGCTTCTCCTGAACTCACGAAAAGAGATTGGGGAGAAAGAAGCCGTCATTTAGAAAGTACCGATATCAGGAGTTGTCCTTGTTTAACGAACCACTTAGAGAAGTCGTCCATGTCTCTATACCCGAGGAGGAAACAGCCAAGCGAGTGCTTAAGTGACCGGTCTGGTTGAGTCACAACAAAACCCCAAGCAACCCGCGAAGGGGTGGGGTTGGGGTACCCAGCTGGTTACATTTGCTTCGAGAAATGGGTGTCACAGTTGGATGATTTCGTTTACAGGCTTTCCAACTGAACAGTGTCGATGAACTACGGCATGTTTTCATGACGGAGATGGCAAAGAATCCTGAAAATCAGGTACGTTTTAAAATTGGCTTATATCTAGGCTCACTGAAAATGAATGTGTTGCATGTCGTCAGATAATATCTGTACCCTGCCCCCCACCCACACCCACCCAACCATCCACCCACCCCAGGGGATGGATATGCTTACTGTACTGTGAGAATGCTGGGGTCGGAGGATAATTATTTTACTTTTACCAAAGATGAAAGCAAACTGAATTTAGTTACGTTTACTTGGATAACTTTAAGAAGTACCACAGATATTCTACTTGTGCCAACTTGTCTTTTCAGCAAAGAAACAGTATTCAGTCAGAAGATTTGATGAACGTTCTAAATAATACCAACTGTATACGGAACTACTTCAAGGGTATATATCTTCTTTTCAAATTACAACAAACTGTAATACAAACGATATTAACTAGTAGTAGTAGATTATTAATAAACGAAACCGCGATCTGTAATAGTTACACTTAGCGTCCATATGTGAGATCGCTATCTGTAATAATTGACTTTGTTTATTTATTGTATGGCGCTGTATTCATGGTATGGTGCTGTATTCTGGCTCTATTTAAGTCATCTTTACATTATTTCTAAAATATATCTTTGTGTTCTTTTAATCACAGTTCACTGGAGTCGAGAATTATGCAGGTAAATACCAAATTAATTGCAGGTGACTAACCTTGGTATCCATAGTAACCAGCATGTGAATACATTACTGACTTTTTTAACCACCTCCGTGGCGCAGTGGTTGGATCGTCGGCCTGGAGAGCGGAAGGTCGTGGGTTCAAATCCTCAACTGCGTCATACCAAAAGATGTTAAAAGATGGTACATGTACTTGCTGTTTCCCTGCTTGGTGCTTAGCATTAAAGGGTTAAAGCAAGGACTGGTCGGCTCGGAGTCAGTATAATGTGTCTGAGTGGAGTATCCATGTTAA